>PVIU01006220.1:0-104277 GCA_004026605.1 Ondatra zibethicus | reverse complement strand
AGGGGAGGGCAGAGGGGAGGGCAGAGGGGAGGGCAGGGGCAGAGGGCAGGGGTAGGGCAGGGCAGGCAGATCTCTTGCATTCAAGTTCAACCTGTTTTCAAACCCTACAAAAAAATGATAGGAACATGATCAGAATAAAGGTACAAGAGAACATGAAGCTGCTGCTTCAGTCTTGGAAGAGTTATTTTTGTAGAAAAAAGAAAATGTTGTTCCTTAGGTCTGGTTAAGATTTGTATCATGTTTAAGGAAACAGGACGGGTGTACTACAAGAAAACACTTTAAAGCCACAGTATTTACATTCCTCCCCACACTTAACTTCACGTCTGAAGATATCCATGAGTCCAGTTCAGTACCTTTATCTCGTAGCGATCATTTGTCAATTGGAAAAAGAAAACTTGTGTTTAGTACCAACCCTATGTTTGTCTATTGACTATAATTATGCATTTATAAAAAGGTGCAAGAAAATAGAAATGTATTTTGCTTGGAGTAGGAAAGGTAGGTGAGGTGGCTTGACCATTAGTTTTCTAGGATTAGGACCTTTGGAGGTTTGTTTTCAGGGTTTCCTTTCACTGCCTATAACAGCGGAGGTCCTTGCTACGAGCTTAGACTATTGGAGGCTTCAGAGTGGGAGCCACTCTGCTTATATATTTAAAATCAACACAGTACAATATGCTGAACACCCTTAAACTCAGCAGCCACTGTGTGTTACATATTTTGGTTAGAGACAGAATACTGCATAGTGAATTTCATGGTGGTGAATGAGTGAGTTAGCATTTGTTGGAGGAGGTAGAATAGAGCCTCTCCCTCAATAAAAAAGAACATTTCTCAAAAGTAAAAGACAAAACGAACAAAAACAAAAAACCCACTTAAATAAAATTTTAAACTGCTATACTTTAATAATAGATGTAGTCTTCCTGAGCAACATTAAATGAGCGTATCAACCTAGTTGAATACATAATGTGACACGCACTATGTTCTGCCTTGTGTTGAGAACTTGGTGTGCTGGGTAGGACAGCTGCAGGGGGTTGCAAAGTAAAGTGATGTGCCGCCTGGGTCCTGCTCTTTGAGGCTTGCCCTAGATCCTGGTTTAGGTTTTATGAAAGGTCCTAGCATTGTTAGATGAAAAATCTGATAATAATCTGAAAAAATAGTACCATGGAGTTTACAGCCAGAGGCAGTCCAGCTTGTTGTGGGGACCAGGCAGAGTTGGAGAGATGGTTCTCAGGAGAGGGCAGAGGCAGAGGTAGAAGAACATGGCTCGTATTCTCACAGGCTGGGGCTCATATGCTTTGGGCTTAGAGGGCAATGTAAAAGCAAACTGAAGAGGCAAAGACTGGCCGGCCCCAGCAGGCTTACTCAGAGTATTTGGAAGTAGCTTTTAGAATCATGGACACTCGTAATTTTGTCAGAGTCGGTTTTCTAAAGTTCTTCGGGATTTCCACTATGATTTTCAAAATCATGGAGGAAAGTGTGAACCACGGAGAGTATCTGAAAATTTCACAGCAGTTCATGGAAGGGGGAGGGAGCATGCTCGTGTCTTCCTCCTCTGTGCCATACAGCTGCCATTGTTTACTGCTCCGTCCTTTCCCTCCTTTCCCACAGGGGTGACAAAGCCACAAGGACTCAGTTTGTCTCCGTTTACACTACTTTCCTACACTATTAAATATTTGCAACCCTGCCAGCACTATCTTTGCCAAAATGGACTTTTCAGAACTCTCCCCGGAGCGCTCGACGGCTCTTTTTAGTGTTGGTATTTCTCCAGTGGAACACTGGCCAGCGGGCCAGTCGTGTGCAGCAGGCATGCTGATAAATACTGGTTTCCAAGCATCCAGTGATACATTTGTCAGCCTGTGACTAATTGTGGGTTGTTTTTTTTTTTTTTCTGTGAGATGTGTTTGGCTACTACACATGAAAATGTTTCAAAATTCTTACCTAATTCATTCCCATTGATATTTGAAGCTCATTGATACCGTGTCCTTGACAAATTCTAGATTGTGTAATTGCTGAGTAATGTGTTCCATAAGTGAGATGTGTTGTGACTCTGCCAATTATTGTGATGACTGGAGAAGGTTGGCTTTGGTGGTTCATTTGCTGCCCTCATCTTTATACTCTGATAGAAACTGATGAATTCCCTATCCAGAATATTATATTGTTATTGCATCTTGCCAACTTGAATATCTTGCTCACCTTGGTACTGGTAAGGATTGGATTGTCTCTAGGGAGAAGTATTGCTATAGATTTTGAATAAGGAATAACACACACACACACACACGCACACACACACACACACACACACACACACACACACACACACACACACACACACCCCATTCTGAATGCTGGTGTTATACTTCCAAGCATATATAAGCTTAATGGTCTGCCTGTCTGTATCATTTCTCCTGGAATGGCAGCTTAATAATTTTCCCGGTTGGACTGCGTTAAATCTTTAAAGGCTACGTTCACTAAAACATATGTCCAGCATTTGGGCAGCCAGCGTCTGCGTGACCATTTTCGTGGAGTACAGCTTAGCTCTGCAGTGATTGGTATCTTGTGCTGAAGTGACAGTAGCCGGCATGTATGACACATCACAGGGGCCCTGTATATATAGGTATGAATTTTATGCTTTACTCTAACAGCCAGAAATTGCTCTAAATCAACAGATAAAAACTATGTTAAGTTTCCATTAATTTGGAGTTTTACTTCAAACCCTTGCAGGGTGTGCCGAAGTGTATTTTTATGTTACTTTAAAATGGATTTTGTGATAGTATAAATATACAAAGATGACATGCAGTACCTTGAAACATTTGTTTTCATAGAGTTTGATCTGGCTTGCTTGGAGTGTCTCCTGTGTTCAGATCGATTGTGTTAGCTGTCATGTATAGATAAGCTTAGCTTCTCACCATTCCTATAGATGCTTAGGTCGAGCATAACAGGTGGAGGAAAAGTCATACATCCCAAACCAGGGCTCCATCAAAATTTGTGTCTTTCCATGTCCCCATTTTGCTTGCCTCCCCTGTGACAGGAGGCTGCTGGTGTCTGGTGGAAGGTCCTTGAAGTGGTCAGTAACCTTTGCACAGGGGCAGCTTTCAGGTTTTGACAGGTGAAGAGCAGAGTTTCCTGGCTTTGGAATATGGAGAAAAGCACGGAGAAGCTTTTCACCATTCTAGTCTTTAATTGGCTTAGAATTCGCTGGTGCCATTTGTCACCTCTGACTCAGCGGTGCCCCATGTGCCACAGACCATAATCTAGGGGCAGTTCTCAGTGGTAAAAACTTGGGGAAGCAGGAACTGGAAAATCCAGCCTATGTGATTTTTCCTGGCTTTGATTGATTTAGCTTTCATATTAAAAAGTTGTTTAAATACTTTTTTTTTAAACGGAGAAATACTTCTCTCAGATGGGAATTTGACAGTTTAAAACTTTAAGTATCTTTTTCTTTAGAAGAAAGTATTAGCATTTATCTCTATTGTTTTGTATTTTTAAAAAGCTAATAGCAACTTCCATACTAATTTTAAGGGGGTTCAAGAAAGTGCCAACTTTGTGAAGAGATTTCTAGGCAGTTGTATGCTTTCAGGTTTGACTAGGTGTGTGTATGATCACTAAAAACTAAACTTGATTTTCTCAGATATTGAATTGAACCACAAATAATAGAATTCTGTTTCATAAATTTGAAGTTATCTTAATATTGATTACAATATTAATAAAGTGAAAAATAATAAAATGGAGTAGAAAGAACAACTTAGGAGTGTTATCAGATTGAAAATGTGAAGGATGAGTAGCATATGCCACATTCAGTTTCTGTTCTGCCTCATGAAATGGTTGGACTATATTCAGACAATCAAATAGATATTAATTCCTAGAGGCTATGGATGAAAATAACAGTGTTTCTTCTTTATTTTATACACGTAAATGCTTTTCAGGGATCACAGATATTTTTAAGCATAAAAAAAGGAAACTTGAGTACTTTCCAAATTAAATGAAATAGTGGACACAAAATCTGTGTCTGAAAGCCAGGGCCCTAGTAGTATCTATAATACTTGTAATTCTAATAATTACTTCTGTATACCTCTTCTTTGCATGCTCTGTTTTACTTGTATGAGTGCAAGCGGTCATCTCCACACATCCAGAGTAAGGTTGCATTCTGTTTAATCTGCCTCTAGTTCTTGGTATTTCAGAAATTTCTGGACTTTCTTCTACAGTTCTGATAGCAATATCCGCTATCTGGGAACGGCAGCATGTTACTACGTTAGGCACAGACAGAGATATCAGGCTTGCTCTTCTCACACCAATGGGCTATTTATCATTCTGTCTGAGGTCCCTTGTCTTGAAGTCTCAGCAAGGAGCACTGTAAAGGTTCTGCACGGACAGACCTCCAAGGGGCGGCGGGTAGACTACGGCTGGCTTCCAGTGGTTTTATTGTGGCTATTTGCTCCTGCAGTCTGTCACCCAAGGGTTCCTCTATTTTTGAAAGAAATCCTAAGATATTATTTAAAATAGTTCTGCTTCTTGAGATTATGACCATAGTGATTTGTCAATTTAGCATTAATTAATGGGCTTTTCTTTCTTTTTTTTTTAAAAATTAATTCTTACAGAGAATACTTTCAATAATGTAAGATAATGTTTAAAATCCCTTGTATGTGCCCCCTTAACAACAATTTCTATGTGATAAGACATAGAAGGAATATTTCTAATAATGTGTATGTTTAAAAGGGTATGTCTCATCAGCTTTTCACAAAAATGAGCTGTTGTCCTTCAAGTTGCTTATTTTTCTAATTATCTTTGGACATCTTTCCATGTTGTCGGATTTTTCTGTGGCTCCACAGTACTCTATGGTGTGGACCTCCATCTGTGTGGCCATTTTCCTCCCGAACAATGCTCAGAAGGTCTTGATTCTATATACTTGCATATTATGCTGCTTGCACTGTCAGAGTTGTAAAGTATCTATCATCTATCTATCTATCTATCTATCTATCTATCTATCTATCTATCTATCTATCTATCTATCTATCTTTCTATCTGCCCTCCCCCCTTTCCCCACCTAGAGTTTTGGCTCTTTAGGTTGCTGGAACCATAGACTGTCTGCCCTGATTGCTTATTGGATTTCAATATTCATTCTAAATGTTGTCATTAGATCTTGGATAGGTCCAAACCTGAGTCACAAAGGACTAAGCACATTGTACGAGTTGTAGGATAAGAGCAGCATGTTTAGAGAAGCCTGTCCTTCTGACCTCTTAGACATTAATCTACACCATTTAGCTTGGGTGGCATTAACTGCTTCATTGGTCGTGTTATACCGGCACTGTTCTGCGTGGCTGAGCTTTCACGGAGCTCTGCCCAGCAAATGGATTGTTCAAGCTGTTTAACCAAGACAGAAAAATCTCTTGGAGGATATTTTGAAAACATTTAGTTTTTCGCCTTGATTATAGAATGTTTGTATGCTATCGTTTCTAGCGTGGCACATTGAAGTAATTGCGAGTTTTAAAAATGTCAAATTACTGCATCCATAGAAAGTCAAATGCCAGTTCCTCAGGTTGTCAAATCACCGGAGGTGGTAGTTTTTGTTTGTTTGTTTGTTTTGTTTTTGTTTTTTTTTTAAATGGTATTCTTACCTTTTCATGTTCTTCAGTCACTACTTAATAACTACAGTGATTTATTTTGGTTGTGGGTCCTGCCCAGGTCTTGAGGCTTAACACCTGCTGGCTGAGGCTGCTGCTATTCTCTTTGAATTCCAAACTAGAGTTGCCCAGATTGAGTGAAATCTTTTTTAGACATGTATCTTTTGCTTGAAGACTTCATTTAAAATTAATAAAATAGTAAGGTTTTTTTTTAAAAAAACGGGGTAATAATATTGATAGCAATTTAGAGAAGAATTCACCTCTTCTCTGCTAATACGGTTTAATGTATTTTAAGCAATAACTTGTCTATTTCAGTCGTTTTTCCTCCCAATGCAGCTGGCATCCTGCTGTGATATTGTAACCACACCCTTTGATTTGTTTGTACCTAGTCTGTCATGCCCATTGTGAGCCACTGAGATTATATCATTGTGACACTTTTTGTGTTGAAGTGGCACCGGGGTCATTAACCAGATTTCAGTGCTTCCTGTGAAGACGGCTGTAAGCCCTCATTTTCAGAGTGGTTTGCTACTGGCAAGTCCCTCACGGTTGCACTGGCTTGTCTTTTTCCCACGATGGGTGTTTTCATGCTGTTTTTGCGTTTTCCCTTTTCCACAAACAGTATTTCTTAAGACTATTGTCTGTAACTGCATGTCATATGCCCCCAACCAAAAAAGCATTTCGAGTCTTAAAGTAAAAAGATGGAGAAATCAGACCAAGATACAGACTTATGAAACAGTTATCCACTTATAACAACAACAACAACAAGAAAACTCCTATAAAGTAGGCATGCGTTTTAAATTATATACTACATGGAGTTATAAATCTAATTTTTCTTTCATGCTAATATTAAAAGCTACATTAAAATTTCTTGACAGTATAAAAGCCCACCCAATTGAAAGCCATTTGTAGTAACTTACTAAGCATAAAATCAACTTACTGCTTTTTATTTACGGAATTTAAGCAGTTTGTTTTTATTAGTGAATTAAAATGCCATCATATGCTTAAAATATGTATTCTCTTCAACATCATGTTCCACTTTTGTCTCTCACAGTCTGTGATCAAAACAGGGCGACTGCTGATCAGTCACGAGGCTCCACTGACAGGCGGCTTTGCTTCCGAGATCAGCTCCACGGTCCAGGTAGAGTAACACAGCGCCAACTGTAACATCTGTGCAGTTGTGTGCGTCTGCTCCAGAAGGAAAGCTTGCTAATTGCCAAATTCCAAAGTAAACTTTTAGAATATGGGCATTTCCTCCCAACAAGACTGTACTGTCCTTCAACTCATGGTGTAATTATATCTCCAAAGAAGAAAATTTAAATTGATCATAGTTGAAAAATCCTTTGTGGAAGAAGAAAAACTTGAGATGAATAAAATAAGTTGTGTTTGGTACCTTAACAGGAAAAGGGACCTCTTTTCCATATCAACCCAGTCTTCCTCAGAATAAAGCTTGATGTTGTTCTGAAATAAGTTGGTTACGAAAGTCATCTTGGAAATTTATAGTACTCACCCTTAAACTTGTCAAAAGCAGCTAATTTCAAAAAGTATTTATTAGTGTAATTAGTAATCCATTTGTGGGGTGTTGTCGGAAGTACTTGAGTAATAATATAAATACTTTCATTTTTAAAATATTCACTTAAGATACCTGGTAACAGGGGAAAGCCCCATAAACTTCTTTTGAAGGGAATTTACACTTAAAATCTTTCTATTTGTATATATATCATAAATATGTACAATGTGAAGGAATTATATTTTTCCTTATTTTTTAAATTTAAAAGTAATTAAAATGTATACCATATGCATTTTAAACTCAGAATATGTTTATATTTTAAATGCTTTTCTTCTCTTTTCTGATACCATGATTCTTTAATTACTAAAATACGTCTCTGCAGAAAATGCATAAGGGTTATAGTTTCATAGAAGTTACAGTGAAAGAATAATGCTATAATGCTGCAAATTCATTTTAAATTTTTAATCAGCAAATGACTTTTTCCAATAAAATAGTTTATGTGCTGGTTAGTTAAATTACATAGATTCTTTTAAAAGAATACTGTGAAACAGATTTGAACAAAATATTCTAAAAATAAATCTAAATAATAGCTGTATTCAATGGAAATGAAGCTGTTCGCCATCTATCATTACTGAAAGGTTGAAAAAGTGAATATTTGAGTTTTGTCAATGTTTTGTTTTCCTGTTTACTTAATACCATTTAAGTGTTATTAATACTCGGTTTGCATTATACACTAATTATTGAGTGCTATAATGTACCAAATCTTTTTAAAATAAGGCTGCAGGAATAATCACTGTAATACCAAGATGTTGTTTCAAGCCAGAGGCAGAACTGGCAAAAGAAACTGGATTTTCTGACTGCTGATAACTCTGTAGTGTACTGAAGCCTCCAGGAACAGAACGATTGCCGCCGATAGGAACCCTGACAAACCCACTATATGTATAATAAGCTCATGGCTTATACCAAATGTAATTTGCATATAATTGTACAAGGAAAACTACTAGAAGGTAGTGGAACTTGGAATTTGTGTGTCTTTGGAAAGATTTCTTCCTCCGAGCTTGCTTTTAAAATGTGATCTCTATTGGTAGGCGGCCGTAGAGTCTAATACAGTTTTCAGACTGGAGTGGACTTAGAAAGATGATCTAATCTGGTGTCTCCTCATTTTGAATAATATGTGGTCTCATGTTTATGGAAAAATGACTCTCCAGCCTGAAGAATACATTAGCAAATCTTCATTTCAGAAACACAGGGTTAGGAGTTTAAAAACACGGCCATTGCAGCTTGCCAGCACCAAAAATCATGAAGAATGTGTCACAGTCAGGTCCTGAAAATGTGGGATGATTCACAGTGGTGCAAGTTGACAGAGAGAGTACCCACTGTGTAATCATATTTGTATCATAGCATGAACGCCCCAAGACAAGGCAGCTTGCACCACACCCCGACGCTCACAGATTGACCCCAGCTCCTTAGGTGTTCACTGGCACCTGAAACTTAATAACCCCCATTGGTTCCCTTTTCACCAGATGCCTGTTTGTCGCTAGAATGCTTTGACTGACAGGTTTATAAAGACGGGAAAGATCTTGAACTAGCCCAGAAATTTTGGGTCAATGCTCAGAGAATAAATATGCAATCTTTTCTGAGAGTTCATCAGTCCCAAGAGGAACATAGACATTTTGAATTCATTATAAAATTGTCTGTTTTTATAGAGAAATCATTCAACTAGTGAACGACAAGGTGAATTATGTAATATTGATAAATTTATAAGGAATTTGCATTTAATGGGTAAGGTAATTAGAATTTTGTTTTGTCTTAATTCAAGCTTTATTTGCATAAACACAGAATACAGAAAATGAATCTAAATGAGTCTTAATGAGTGTGTTTGCCTTTTATTGTTTTCACCTATTTATTGGTAAAGAAGATAAAAAAAAGGAAGCTAGAGATGTAGACTTTTTCCTTTTTCAGAGTAATGTTTAAAAATAAGTCAAATTGCTCTCGGCCTTTTGGCTAAGATCAAGTGTAAAAACAAGTCGAATGGTTTTACAATTGTTTTATGCACATGTCCAGTTAAATGGGGTGGACACTCTTCAGCCTCCTGCCTGGGAAACCTGGAACAGGTTGCCGGTGCTATGGGTTGTTTTAAATGAAGTCACTGAAGTGAGTTAAAGCTGCTTTCAACACGTGGCGTGATTCATACGCCTGCATTTCTTTTTGATGTTTGGACCTTGTAAGGTTAGAAAGGATGAAATAGGGTTATGGTATTGAAAATCAACTTTCTGGGCAGAAGAAGAAGGAAATGTCTAAGGAAAACGTTTTCACTGTTGTTAGGGGACGCAGCTTGAGACTCTAGACAAGAATGAGCTCTGGCTAAAGTGTCCGGCTCTCATTGTATCAAAGAATCTTAAGTTTTATATAAAATGTTTAAGTTACAGCATTGTATCACATGTTATTATGTGGAACATACATGGCAGCTTTTTATAAACTCATGGCTAATTCTTTAAAATTTCTTATAAAACAATGCCTTAAGAGAGTAATTATAAAATAGTAAAATTACTGTTTTTAAATATGCAGAAGTATGAAAACTCTTTGAAATCTGAAAAAGTTTTATCTATATTTTATTTATTACCCATAGTGAAAAGAAAACTGAGAATTTTGCATCACACAAAAATAACTTAAGTTTTATTATTGATATTATTAGAAGTATCAGAGTATGTTACAAAATTAAATATCTGACAGAAGAACACCTTGACAGTATCATGGTATTGTTGGCATTACTATGGAAAGATTATTTTACTTATACAAATAAAATATGAGAAGAATGAGTATAAAATATAGTCCTAATTTATTTACATAACTTTAATTTATAGCAGATGGCTTTTCGATCAGGCAAGATGTTTGGAGTCCACATCTTCAATCTCTTTAGAGCTGTTTCTTTTTCCTCATATAGTCTCTTATGTTATTATTGACATTATTATAAATAGTTTTATTGTGTAATAATGCTAAATTCAGAGAAATGACGACCTTGTGTTGAGTCTATAGAAATCATCCACACATTAATAGTCTCTTCTAAAATTTCTATGTAACGAAAAATGCTGATAAGAATTAAAGAAAAATATTTATTCAAGAATATTGGATTTAATTTGGAAGTTAAGTAGGAGGCAGAAGCCGAGGTCTGGTATGCTTATTACCCTCTGGGAGAGATTTCGTGGTCCTTCCTTCAGAACATCCCTGTCTCCTTCCATCTAATTCTGCATCCCCATCTGTTCTCACTTTGGGGTGCGGGAACTTTTCCACCCTTGCCTTTCTGCTAAGCCTCAAAGCCTAGAGATCTTGCATTTGAATCCCGGCATGTAAAAAAGTGCAAAGACAATGTATTTTAGGTAATTCATTGACCCCCTTCATTGTGGCATGGAGCCACGATTTCATTGTTTTCAGAAAATGAGTTTTATGTCGCGCTGATGTTCCTCAGCTTTGTATAACCACAGATTTTCAAAAACAATATCTTTACTGTACGAAAAAAAGCATTAACTTCATCCCTTTAATTCCGCCCCAAATTAGGTTATATTATATATTTGTGAATCTGGTGTCCAGCACAGTAATTACACATTTAAATGTTAAGACCCCGTAGTCTGAGGCACTCTCACAGGTTTTGATGGGTCGTGCGATTCTTGTAAACATCCTGGAAATCAGCCTTTACTATTAGCTTCCCGTGCAGTCCCATAATGACAGATCCTTGACTCTGATATAATTGTGTGACCATAAAAGTTAGTTTTATCCTCCCTCTGGATTCAATACTCAATAAGGGCACCAATAATTTTAGGGATTGTGGTTCCTTAAAGGTTTCGTTTTCTCTCTCTCTCTCTTTCTCTCTCCTTTTTTTCTTTTTTAAACACGTGGAAGCAATAACTCCGCAACAGAGAGTCCAACTGGAGAGGATGGGAACTTTCCACACCATTGTTTTATCCCTTCTGTGCGGTCTCCTGGCTGAGGATATGAACTCACACACACACACACACACACACACACACACACACACACACACACACACACCTCTCTTTCTCTTTCTCACACACACTTTGTAAGGTGGTTGGGTTCTGGTCTTTTGAGAGGATTTTTATAGAGCCACTGTGAATCATTGTGTGAAAGAAAAGTTTCATAGCTTTTCACAGAAGGAATTTTGCCTTTCTTACTGTTTCATGTTATACAGGTTGATTTGGCAATGTTTTCCCTTATAAAACCATTACTACCAAATATATAAATACTGTATTTAAGCATGTCACTATGAAAGAGAGAACAGATCCTAAAAGATTTTGAGTTTTTGCCACTGTGGTAAATATATCTATCATATTGATCAATTAAGAGTTATCAAGATACTAATTTGATACTACAACTTCGTAATTTCAATTTAAAACAAAGTGTTTATTAGCAAAATGTTAGTAACAAATGAAGCAGTCAGGGGAATTGTACTTCTTTGCTAAAAGATGGAGCCCTAACATCACGGGTTGGCATATAATGTTTGACTGGGAGCTAGGTTTTTTTTGTCTGTTTTTTTTTTAACTTACATGTGTGACACATATTCATACCACATCATATATGTGTATATATATGTATGTATATAATTCTTAAATATGAATGAAAATGTGCTGGAGAATAGAAAAATAAAAATAGAAATTTTATATATTATATGTAAATAGACAAAACCTAAAAGCTCCACGAAGAAGTCCTATGTTGAAACAACTGATCGACTCTCCCTTCCCCAATACAGAGGGGACTGCAGCCAAGCCCAGCTTTTACTTGATGCTTGTGTTCCCACAGTGGTTTTGTTTCTGTTGTTGTTTGAAGCCCTAGCTGTCTTGGAACTAGCTCTTGTAGTCCAGGCTAGGCTCAGACTCACAGAGATCCCCCTCCCTCTGCCTCCGCTGGGATTAAAGGCATGTGCCACCACCACCCAGCTCCCACAGTAGATTTTTATGTAGATGTCATAGACACAAAGTGATTGCATTAGGGTGTCAGACATTTAGAATGTGATTAGGTCGTGAGGGTAGTCCCTCATGAATAGGATTGGTGACCCTCAGAGGTGGACCAATTCGTCCGTCACATGGGGATACAACCAGAAAGTAGTTTTCAGAGAAGCAGAAATAGGAACTCGCACTGGACTTTGTAAAGAGCAGTTTCGCACTAAAGCCTGTGGAGTACTTTTTGTGAGTGGCTTCTGTGGTAGATGGCGGTCCAATGGTCCAATCTGGATCTCCCCAGTTTGCGCTATGGACAACTGGACTACTCCTAAGTATCTGGAATGAAGCCCCTATTGTACTCTGGCCCATTTCTCCCTCTCTGTCTTCTGTTGACTCAGTATCCACCACCTGCCTTCCCTGCCCTCCCTCTATTTTGGGGGGGGGCAGTCTTCGACTCTGACCTACTGTTGGGCTTTAGACACAATTTCCTTTTCCATGTTAATTTTTCAGATGATACAAAATATAATAAAATGATTTATGTGGAGGGAATAAACAGGAAATAGTGAGAACAGGGAGCAATGAAGGTGGGGTATTTGTTAACGTATGGAAATCAGCTTTTCTCAGTGTGAATACTTGCTTCCCAAAGCTTCTTGTGAACTTATTCTTCTTTGTCTCCAGCCTCTTACCCCTTATCACATTCTACTCTTTATTTTTTTTGAAACATCAATTTGCCCACCCTCTGCTTGCAAGCCTCTAAGGACTCTCTTGCATTGAAGCAGTTAAGTTACTTGTGCAAAACCTTCACTGCTTAAAGTTTCCAGTTAGGCTTCTTGTATCTTTGTGTGACCCCCATGTATTGTTGGTTGCACTGACCATTTCTTATGTGCTGGGTGCACCGACCATTTCTTGAGTGATAATTCATTCCTGTAAGGTTTTTTGTTTTTGTTTTCAATACTTTAGTCAGTGCCTTAATATGGGCATTTGATATGAGAAACGGAGTACTTGCATTTAGACACTTTGAATTTATTAAAAGGAACAGATCATAAACAGTGATCCACTATAAAATATAATACGATACAGTCAACAAGATCATTGTGAGATTGTCAGCTCTTTGGATACATGATAGCTAATGTTGCCTGAGGCTGAACATGACCCTGGAAATGAAGGAGGATCCAATCTGGGTAGGGGGGCTACAAGTCTAGGGGTAGGAACAGTTAGAGAACAAAGGCTGTAGCATTAGGTAAGGGTTGGCAAGTAGGCTTTAGAACCCAGAGCCCCTTAAACACAATAATAAAGACTTTGTATGGAAGAAATCACAGGACTGACCTTGATCACCTGCATCCTAATTCCAATTTTCCCATATAATAGGCATAAAATACACTTTCTGAACTTCTTGGCAGATAGGAATTGTAGGGAGTAAAAAATAGTGCTTGCTGTTATCATTTAAAGCAGTGGCATATAATTAAATGATTTTGAGCAGGGGACTAACATGAATTTTTCAGTTAGAAAAGGTAGGTTGGGGAGGTTCATTTTTTAAAAAAAACTATCTCCATAATCTAATTGAGGGATTTGCTGGTCTTCAAACCAACAACTTTGAGATAGGATTGGTAAGAAAGGTGGGTTTTAGAGAGTAGGAGAATGGATTTGAAAGACAGACTCGACTCAAGAGAAAGGCACAGGGCAAGGACTGCAGGGGTTGGCGGAGTGTCTAGGAGTCAGAAGAAAGCGCAGCTTTGGTTTATTGATGGGGCGTGGCTTCACTGAGATAAGAATACCCTCGGGAAGAGTGGTCAGCACGTAAATAAAAACTTAAACACAAATACAGATTAGTGTTTCAGTGAGGAGAGAGGTGAGGGGCATCACTCTCTTTTCTCTGTCGTTTCTGCCGTTCTCTTCTGTTTAAGTAAGCCTTGCTTCATATAATAATGCCCTCAGAATTCAGTGGTAGTCATGCTGGGATTTTATTACACGATATTGCTGTAATTATTTCACCGTATGATCAAAATGTTATTGTACATGTCACTGTAGACAGGCAAGGAGTCAAGCTTTGTCAAAGGTATCCATATAGAGAGGGAAGACAGCACTTTGTGACTTGGTGCTATTGTGATTTTGGGCATCCACTGGGAGATTTAGAACATTCTGTATGAGAAGGAAGGATTACTGCACTTAGAAATAGGCTTAATGCTGTGATGCTATTTGCATCAAATAAGAACATTTGCATCAAATAACAACAAAGAAGGCCATTTCTTAATGTGAATCCTCCCTGGCAACCTCATTAACTTCCCATCATCACTGCCTTCTCCCCCTTCCTGCCAGCTCATAGAATCAAACTTGTAATATCTCTCAGATTCGTCTTCCTCTTGTACTCCCCCAATAAATTCTAAATGACCCCAGAAAGTTGTAAAACCTAAAAGAAAAACATGGGAAATAGCAGCTACTAAAGAGAGAATTTTCTAAAAAAAAAATACAAATAACTTCCCATTTTTCCTGTGTTCAGTACAGTGCTGACTGTAGGTCTGTCATAAATAGCCTTTATTATGTTGGGGAATCCTCCTTTTATTTCTAGAATATTTAGAGCTTTTATGTTAATGGTGTGTTTTATGTTAATGGTTTTTTTTCCTGCATCAGTTGGGACAATATTGTAATGCAGGGGCTTGGTTCTGTGTATATGGTGTATTATTCTGATTAGTTCAGATATGTTGAACTTGGAGTGAAGCCAGTTTGATCCTAATTTACGATCTTTGTAATATGCTGTGGAGTTTATGGGCATCAAGCTTCCAGAGTTTAAAAGAGAGGGCCTCTTTGCTTCCTTCAGCAAACCTGGTGCTCAGAGCCATGGAGGGCATTAAGCAGACACTCAGTAAATGATGTAAATGAGTTGTTTGTGCCCCGGCGTCACAGTTGGCAAATTTGTTTGAAGGTAAGTGATGTTCTTGCTGGCTTATGCTGCACCTAAAAATTCTGTTAGAAAAAATGGTAGGCGAACAGCTTATTTTTACATCACCACTCCATCGAGCAAAAATTCACTGTGGCTTGTGTTTGTTAACTGTGGCGTGGACTCTGACATTATGGGCAGCTGCCTACTTTGACCCTTTCAGCAGTTTCTTTTGAATAAACTGCAGGAGCTTTTTTCCTTCTCTTTCTCTAGCGAGTCTAAGGGAGACATTTGTATTTATATGTTTGTCGCTGAAGTTTAACAGGCTAGGAAAATCAGTTATCTGAAGGGGATTGTTCATCAGCTATAGTGACTTTTATAAATTGGTATCTTTATATAGTTCTTTTAATACCCAAAGAGTTATATGTTTCACCTAGTGCTTTTGTCCTTAAAAAAAAAACCTAGTTTGTGTCCTTGAACAAAATTAGAAATGATTTAAAATGTTTCTTTATAAGTTAGTTTCCTTGTCATTATAAACAAAATGCTCAATAGAAATAATGAAAGATGTTTATTTTGTCTTATGGTTTTAAAGCAGTGGTTCTCAACCTTCCTAATGCTACAACCCTTTTAATACAGTTCCTCATGTTTATGGTGATCCCCAAGCATAAAATTGTCTTTGTTGCTACTTCATAACTGTAAATTTGCTACTGTTATGAATCATAATGTAAATATCTGGTGTTCAGGATATCTGATATGTGACCCCAAATGGGGTTGTGACCCACAGATTGGAGAACCACTGTTTTTGAGGGTTTGGTTCCTGGTTGACTTGGTCCCACATACTTGGGCAGGAGAACGTGGCAGAAGGAAGGAATTAAGACGAGAGCCTCTATGTATTTAGGCCAGAAAGCTGAAAGGGGAAAAGATGCTGCACTATTTTTTATTTTTTATTTTTCACATTTTACGTCATCCAGGGCTCCATCCGTCTGGAGAGGGCTGCATTCCATTTGTCTTCCCATCACAGTTAACCTGCATAGGCCCTCTCAGATGTCCCTGGGTGTGTCTCACAATCTCGTAGGTGATTCTAAACCCAGTCACATCGGTATCCAGCGTTCACCATCATGATTTTACTTCCTTATTTGGTACGGAATAATTTCTTATATTTTCTACATATTGAATATAAGACTTCATTTAAAATATTAGCACTGAAGATCATTTGTTGCTCTTGCAGAAGACTTGGGTTTGGTTCTGAGCAGCCACATGATGGTTCACAGCCATCTGTAACTCTAATTCGAGGATGCTCTCTTCTGACCTCTGTGGACACTAGGCATGCCCGTGATGCACATCCCTATATGTAGGCAAAACACATAAAATAAAAATAAATCTACATTTACATAACCTACATAAAAAATAAAAAAATCTATTTTTTCCAAACTACGATAAGTTCATGTAAAATTTTGTAAATGATAAACATTAGAGGATGCAACTGTATGATCTGGTTAATCCTGTTGTCTGCCTTGCATGTTAGGCAGAAATAAAGCAGCATGGTAAATTCTCCAAGCTATGCTAGGCAGGGGTGGCCAGCCTTGCATGCTTACTTCTTGTTCAGGCTGGCTGTGCTTCCCAAGGAAACAGGTAATTTCTCAGTTTGTCTTGCCTCTTGGTAGGCAATAATGCTTGATATGTTGGAAGATCATTTCAGTTTGGTCTTTTTATTCAACTTATAGCTCAAGTTAGTCCCTGTATGTTTGTAAGGGCCATCATCTCCTTTCACGAGGGAGTTTGTGCTCACCAGAAATATGGTTAAGTTTAAATAAGAGATTAAGTTCTGCTAATGAATTCTCTGCTAACTTTTAAACACTTAAATCAGTACTTATTGCAAAAAACAATAAACAGCAAACAGTCGAAAATGAAGGTTATGAACATAAACCAAATGGTTTATTATACTTTTGATTTTCAGTACTAATGCAAATATTCTAAATAATATTTTTATTTGCAGAAATGTCTGAAAAATTGTATTTGACTGAGTTGACTGTCTTGATTTTTCTTTTTCAAGTTCAGTAGACTTGATTTTATTTCTTAATACATTTTAGAGAGCTGTGCTTTTCCAATTTAAGGGGAATTGGGTGCTGATATTAGCTAATTAAAATAGCTTCATGTCCCAGGGTACACAAGATATCTCTAATTGTCTTAACGTTATTAGATAAAAAGCATAATTCAGGGCTAGTGACATGGCTCAGTAGGCAAAGGCACATGCTACACAGACCTGGTGACCCGACTGCCATCCTAGAACCGACCTAGAGGAGGAGAGAACGACTTCACAGAGTTTTTCTCTCCCCTCCACATGTGAGCTGTGATGTGCACAAATGATGCATATTTTTAAATAAAAAGAGAATTAAAAAGTATAACTCTTTTTTTTTTGTTTGTTTTTCAAAAAGGTCTTTCTGTGTAGTCCTGGCTGTCCTGGAACTCACTTGCCAGACCAGGCTGGCCTCAAACTCACAGAGATCCGCTCGCCTCTGCCTCCCAAGTGCTGGGATTAAAGGCGTGCGCCACCACCGCCCAGCTAACTCAGACTATTTTTAAAGGTACTCAGAATCTTTCTGTTTAAAGAATGCTCTGTGTGACTCACACGTCCAAATCCAGGTCCTAAGTATCCACAGCTGTGATGAGGCCTCTCGTTGAGATAAGTCAGTGACCCCTGTGTTTTGATAGGGTTAGATTTCTCTCTCCTCTCTATTTCTTTCCTGGATCAATTTTAAATTTCCAGCTGATGGTTTTGATGGTATAAAATATATACTTTAAAACAAACCCATGAAGTCTTGGTCTTTGCTGAGCTGGCTTCAACTTTCCAGTTGTCCTTAAATCATTTTTCTCCTTAGTTCTGATGCTCTTTACTTTTGATATGAAGACTTTTAATCAGCAGTTAAAGAATCTGAAATGTAGCTTTGTCGTTCATCTATTTCTTAACAGTCTCCTATCTCTGCACTCAACCTTCAAGTTTATACTTTTTTTTTTTAAAGCATGTACATTTCTGGGCATAGGCTTCTACCTAAGTATGCACAGCAGACCATCTTGAATGTATTTCGCGACTAATATTCTAACATCACATAATCCTATATATTTTATTAAAACCACCTTTCATGCAGCCGTTCCAAAAAGCCATTCAAGTACATTAAAATAAGTACTGCACATATGTTGATAAAATAGTATGGAATATCGAATATGATGGAATGTTTAATTATGTGGGCAGCTAATAACTTAATAAATTAAATGCAATATTTGTTCTAGTAAGACCTACATAGTTTTAACAAAATAGGACCCAGATTGACCAGTGTTTAAACTGAGTCTTGGGAGCCACAGCAGCACAGGTGTTAGCTTCATTCTACTGTAGGAAGATGCCACATGGGCCCCTCGTAGGCTTTTCAGAGAAAGATGCCGCATGGGCACCTTGTAGGCTGTGCAGAGAACCCTATCTTTTCTCTTGCTTTTTCCTTCCTTCTTTCCTGCCTTCTTGCCTCTCCAGACCCATCTTTTACTTCTGCCTTTCTTGACACTTTCTCCTTTTCAGCCTTAGCAAACATGCAAATTTTTTGTAGAAATATGAAATGAAGAAGAAAAAAATACCAGGCAGGGATCCATAAAAAATTTTAAAACAAGTTTTCATAAGACTAAGCTAAATTAAAACTTGCCACTTAGTACAATGCCCGTTTTGAAAAGCCCTCAATTTGAAGTGCTGGTTGCACTATTTGAAGTAATTTCTTAAGTTCTTGTTCATTTGGTGTGTCTTTTCTTACCACTTGTTCCTCAAGATTAGGGAAAACGTTTGTCCATTGCCAAGGAAGCACTGTGTTAATAATCTGACATACATCATCACTATGTTACCTCATTGAGAACCCTATCTTTTCTCTTGAAAACCAGGGCTTGGCTCACTGATAGAATAGTGGCTCTTCACTTTCCATGTTGTGGGTGAGGATGGGAGTCTGTTATGCTTGTGGGTTTAGGGGAAACGTAGATAGGCATGTATGATGAGGGACAATTTGTCTTTGAAAGTCTGTTACTTAGGACTGTGGAACTATCAGTCTCTCCACCATCTCTAACATTTTAAAATTTTGCAGATAGCAGCTAGTGAGTTTCTATTAGCATGAGTGTGTGTGTGTGTGTGTGTGTGTGTGTATGAGAGAGAGAGACAGAGACAAAGAGAGAAGTGAAATACAGTCATCCCTAATGTACTTCATGTACTACTTTTCTTGTTGCTAGAACAGAATGCCTGACATAAACCTCTTAAAATGAGGGAGGTCTTCTTCTGCCTGTGTGTGCAGAGGTTCAGTCCATAGTTGGAAGACGTTGCAGAACAGAAGAGTTCATATTGTGGTGGCCAGAAATAGAGAAAAAGGGGGGCAAAGGGATAAGCCCCTCAAGGAAACACTTCCCGCAGCCTACATTCTTCTGTAAGGCCCCACCTATTTTTCACCACCCTTCTTTATGTTGTTGGTCTTATGCTTTGGGTTCTTAGGCATTAAAAGATCTAAATTTAGCATCATATTATGATCTATTAAGGGCTGAATCCACATTTTTTTTTGTGTGTGTGTGTTAGAACCCTCATGATCTAATTGCATCTGGAGACATCATCACAAATGCACTTTATACACACATGCATGTACACATACACACATAAACACACATTAGAAAGCTGTGCTTTCACAATGATCAAGCTTCTCTGAATCCTGGGGATTGATGATGAAAACTGACCATCACATTTATCTTCTAGAGATCTGCAAGGCAAGCATTTCAAGTGCAGCTTTGTTATCATTGCGTTGGTTTTTATGAGTCTTCAGTTACTGGAGTGTCAAACACAGTTGCTGTCTATCCTAAGGTCCTTTGATGAAGGAGAGACTCAGTTGTGCACCGAGTGACTGCAAAGTCCCTGCTCCTGTGTCAGGGAGTTGAGCTGAAAGCCTCAGGGAACCTGCATCTGCTGCTTGCTTCAGTACCATGCTTGGTTCAGGTCCTGAAAATGCCATTTGCATTTCCAGGAAGGCCCTAAATTTCTATGTATCTACTGACCAGGCTTGGGGACATAGGAGACCTGACTGGTAAGGGAATAGTGATGACCCTTTGCTTTATTTTTCATGCTAGAATTTCCAGCACAAACCAGGGTTCATTCATGCAAGCGGGGTTGTATCCTTATGCCCTTAAGCTGCTTTATGGAAAGTGCCCCTTCCACGTTGTGCCATTACATTTAAAGTAAAAGGCCCAGGATGATGAAGGTAGAGCCAAGCAGCAATTTCTGTAAATCACATTTGGGTCTCTTCATGCCCAATAGCCCGAGATACATAACCAATAACTTAAATGGTAGATTTGGTCTCAGTGGTCCCTTCTTTTAAATGCCATGTAGATGAAATTTGCAGTGAATTCTTATTCTGGAAATGAGAGTCTGCCCCTCCATACGTTTAGCAGCAACTCCTTGGGAGCCACTGGATAGCCTGTTTACTGTGATGGAGCTCGGTGAGCCTGAATAGTTTCAGAACATCAGTATTTTCTATGTGTTTAAATTAAAATGTACTTTTTTTTCTCAGATTGGCTATGTTGTAGCTAGTATTATGCACAAAGTGAAGATAAAAATATATTCCAATGACTTAATATGCCTTTAACTTTTTAATAATGTTACAAATCAGTACTTTCAGGAAAAAATGAACCTATTAGTAGTTACTTTCTCTTTTTATGAGGCTGGGTTTCTAAAATAATTGCTGAAAGGGCAGACCACATTGTTCTCTCATGGCAAATCAGAGCTTTGTGGAGAAATCCTTAGCCATTTGTGTGTTTATCTTTCAGCAAACTTCCTCTTAATTGCATTTAATTCTTTTACCAAAGGTCTGAAATTATTCTATAGAAACTTGTTTCGTAGCATATAGCCTCAGAGAAAGAAAACAGCAGGAAAGATCAAAATCATCTGAAAAAATAGTAGCTTATTAACAAATGAATATTATATATATATGGGTGTTACTCCCAGCCCGTAGCTGTGGCTAAAATATAACTATACACAAGGCTAGAAGAAAGAGCTTTAAGAAAGTTACAGAGCAAATAAAAATGGAAAAATGTCCCAGAGAAGACAAAGATGTCTTAGTCATGTGGCTTTTTTTCTTACAGTGTTGTGTTATTGTTTTCTTTTCCAGGATACCATATTTTGAATAAGACTATAATATGAATATAGTTCATACCAAATTAAATATTTATCAAAGTTAACTATAGAAAGTGAATTCACCTTGAGCCTGCAGCTAGAAGTAAGTGAACATACAGGGAACAACAGACTTTGATGGCTGACTTATCTTTAGAAATAGTGGAGGCAGAAGGCAGTTACATCTTTAAAAGACTAGAAGAAAAATTAATGCCCTGCCCCCAAATCTGTATTTATTGAACACCCTTTAAAATACCAGAAAAATAACAATAAAAAAATCACATAGTCACAGTGTTTATCTCCTTGAGAATTAGGTTTCAGCATAGATTTTGACGGGACACAGTTTGTACTTAGCATGGACACATATGAAGTGACTTCCTTGAGTGTTAGTGAAGTTGTTCCCTTCTTCTGTACACTTTTAATCTGAAATAAAGCCATATTTTTATGTTTAGTGTTCTCACACCCTTGTAAGTTGTACAGTGAAATACCTGTAAATTATGAAATCTGGAAGTATGTTACTTGAGTTTTTAGAGTGAAAGTCTAGACTCTGGAAGCCTTTGAATGCTTGTCTAACCGCTGTTCCTGTTTGTTAAAGAGATAAGACATAGTGCAAAGCAGAGAAAAAGGGCTTTATTCATTGCACCTGGAAGAAGAGCTACAGAGGCCAGTGACCTTCAAGTTCATCTTCAGGGCTTCAACATGAGATTGGGGTTTAAATAGAGGACACAGCTAGGCATAGCTACGCAGTCCTGCCTGGTCAAGGTGCAGTCTAGTCCACCGCTGACGCATCGTTGTCTCTACTCTGGTCTGTCCTGCGGAGTAGTTGTAAGTTGTCTGAACTGTGTGAAGTCTCTTCCTGGAGGACAGGTTCCTGCTCTGGCTGGTGACAGGCTTCAACCTTTTTTTTTCCTCCCAGCATATGATTTCCTGGGGTGATTCAGTTACTTGGGGACCATTATGTCAATAGTTTTGACAGCCAATCTAAGAAAGGAGGGGTACAAGTGTGTCTCTTTGGAATATCTTCTGTCTTGCTAGGATGGTCACAGAGTCCCTGTGCATTGACACAAGCATTGCTGGAGTAATCCAATGGTCCTTTGTAGATGGGTGGGGCACAACAGCATCTGAAAAAGATTTTGTTTTGTATTTTTCTGCAACACCAGTTTTTCTAAATTTTAAATGCCCCTCAAAATCTGCATGTTTATTTTTCTCTGATAGGTAAAAGAGATTTTTCCCCCTCAAATGGGCACTATGTCTTTGTATCCAAAGTAGACAATATCCAGAAAAGAGATTTCTCAGCTGGCGTGATGACATGCCCCTGTAATCCCATCACTTGGGAGGTTAAGGAGTTCAAGGTCACCTTCATCTGCATAGTGAATTGGGACCCAGCCTGGGCTCCATGAGACACCGTCTTCAAAAGGGGAAACTTCTCAGCCTGATGTAGTGGTGCATGCCTGTAATCTCCCCACTTTAGCACCCAGGGAGATCAAGAGTTTTAGGGTAGCCTGGGGTACACAGACCTTGTCTCAAAAGAAAAAAGAAAAAAAAGAGAGGTGAAACAACACATATTTTTGTTTTTTTAATAATACAATTAATCTTACAATATTTAACATTATTAACATTAGGTTGTGAACTGGTGTATGGTAACATGTATCATTAATCCCTCGAGAGGCTGAGGTTTGTGGAGTGGAGGAGGGCAGCCTGTGCTATGTAGCTAACATTGGAAGAGTAGTGTCGAGGGCAGCCTGTGCTACATAGCAAGCCCTTGTCTTAAAACAAAAAGACAAGAGAAAAATAAGTTAGAGTGTGTTGTGGTGCTTCAGTGGTTCATTTCAGAACTGTGTGGGAAGGTCATGATGAAAAGCTTCAGGAAAGTATCTTACAAGGATTGAACTATGTTTTACATTCACTGTATGATTAAGATGTTGGTGTAGGAGGTCCTTCTGTCTTTGTGTTGCTTTCATTGGTTAATAAAGAAACTGCCTTGGCCTGATAGGGCTGAACTGAACTTAGGTAGGCAGAGAAGACATAACTGAATTCTGAAAGGAAGAAAGCAGAGTCAGAGATATGCCATAGATCCACCAGAGACGCTGGGAATTTTACCTGGTAAGCCACTGCCATGTGGCAATACACAGATCAATAGAAATGGGTTAAATTAAGATGTAAGAATTAGCCAATAAGAAACTAGAACTAATGAGCCAAGCAGTGATTTAATTAATACAGTTTCTGTGTGGTTATTTTGGGGTTAAGCTAGCTGGGCAGCTGGGACAAACAAGTGGGCCCTCCTTGCAAAATGATGTCATATTATATTATTTTTAAAGCAAATCATAGATGTTTTATGATTTTTGTAAGTGATCTCTTCAGAATGCCAAAAGTTCAATACACACTTTTTTTTTCTTGTTTTGCAAACAGAGTTCTCTAATCATGATATTAATGTGGTCACCTTGAGACTTGTTGGCGGGTTTGGCATTTGAAATGATGTCTTTCTGGCGAAAGCTGTGTTGTCAGAGAGAAGCTAAATTATTTTCTAGGAGAAGGCAAACAGCAAGTGTTTGTTAGTTGTCAAAGCCTCAGAAGCAGCCCAGACTCACTGGCTGGTCAGACTTGAAGCAAGCAGGCAGCTCTTTCCATAATTGTGTTTTTATGTTTGTTTAAGTTCAAATTACAATTTGGGTTTGCCTGGTTACATTGTTAAAGGAAATATATTACATGAATTTTGCTGAAACAAAATCATGGACTAAGACAAAGTATGAGCTTTGCTGGGAACAAATGTAACGTAGCCATGTGGAGACATGTGGCATTTATTGGAAGCCTTAGATCTGTGGGGTTAGCAACTACACTTTGTGTTGATTCACACGCATGTGTAAGTGACACAATGATGCTTTAAAAAGTGGACACATGAGTGTGTGCAGGGAGAGTGATTTCCAGGAAGTGGATATAGTCATATAGAGAAACGTGTTTGCTCCATATCCCTGAGCTCTGATTCTGTCTTGTTGCATGGTTCCAACAGCTGGATTTTCATCATCTAAATCAGAATCCACTAGTATAGAGACAATGCCTCTGTCTGGGAGATTGCAGATGCTGTTTTCCTACCTGGTTAAACCCACATACCCGTCAAACCCATTATGCCGGTGAAATGGACAATAAGCAAATGACTTCCCTACGAAGCTCAATCATTTAGTCTGGTTTTTGTCCTTCTTAAAGTTTTATTGACACGATTTCCTCTGCTGTTTCTTGTCATACCCTTGTCTATACATAGCCTGATATCCATTGCCAGTTTCTTTGTGTTCAGAACTTCTTCATAAGATGGCACCATATAGTGTTTTTCAATGCCATGCAGAAGCTTAGGTGCCAAGAGCTGCCTCTGTTTTTATTATTGCTGTTTACCACCATTCAGGATCCACTTAGGTGCATATCCCAGAATGCACTGCACAGGGATACCCTGCTCTCAGAAGAGAGTCTGAGAATATTCAACTACTTGATCTCACATACCTCATGTTTTAAAAACCCAAGGCAAAGTGGTACCTTTTTGTTTCTTAAAAAACTTTGTTTCTTTATTGCCCTCTTAACCCAGAAGGTACTAATTTGCCAGTATTCTGTTTAGAGAAGATGGAGACCATATGAGTTAAAATACAGTGAAGAACACAGAGCCAGTATTTATTGAGTTATCTCCCATTAGACTCTAAACTCTTTACCAGGATTATTTTGTGTTTAGTATTGGTAAAGCTACAACCTGTTGACTGAGATTTCTGACCCGCCCGGTCCTGCAGCTGTTAAGTCCCAAAGAATCACACAGAGGTCTACATTAATTATAAACTGATTGGCCCATTAGCTCAGGCTTCTTATTAACTAATTCTTATAACTTACATTAGCCCATTATTCTTGTGTACGTGAGCCATGTGGCTTGGTACCTTTTTCGGAGAGGCAGTCACATCTTGCTTGCTCTGTGGCTGTGTCACAACTGCAGACTATGCTTTCCTCTTCCCAGAATTCTCCTGTTCTCATTACCCTGCCTCTACTTCCTGCCTGGGTGTCCCGACTATACTTCCTGCCTGGCTACTGGCTAATCAGCATTTTATTAAAATACAATTGACAGGGTACAAACCCTTGTCCCGCAGTAACAACCCAAAACAATACTATAAATAGGAACTGCTGTCATCTACACAGGTGAAATGACTGAATACAGAAAGGGTGTACAACTCAACTAGAAATCCCATTGCAAGTAGGTAGCTGATTTCAGCTGTGGCCATGTATTTCTACATAGTTGAATTGCTCTAAATCTGTCTTTTTATAGAAAAAAGATGCCATCGCTGCCTTTAACATTGATGAGTGTTTCAATTAAATATTTGCGAGCATGTTTATTGTATTCAGAACACTGGGATTAATCCTGTAATAGCTTTTCAGTCATTTAAGTATATCTGATATAAGTTTTATTGACAGAAAAGCTAACATTTTATGTAATCTTTAGCTGAGTAATCTTTGTTTTTGTTTTGGTTAAGCAGCAAGGTAACTAACTATACAAGGGTTATAAAATGATATAAATTGGTATAAAGGTTGCTTTGTCACACTTGATCCATTTTAAAAAGCACAAGTAGAAAGAACTTTTACTGTCATTTTGCTGTGTTTACAAGAGCCAGATTTTATATCATGTACTTCAGGAGTTTATAGATAACCCAAGTTTTCAAACCGCAATAAACATCCCTACTGCTGGCAGGAGAAATTTGGAGAGCCTGCTGCCTTAGTGCTTAGTTCTTCAAAGACATAGACGTCTGAGCCGAGACTGTGTTCTGAGTGCAGAGAGTTTGGTCTTGACTTTGCTATTCAGCTGGTGTTTCCCAGTGTTCATAGGCTCCCTGGCAGAATGCCTGGAGTTATAGCACAGGGGATCTTAACAGTACCTTATTGTCTTTCAAAGCCTTATTTATTACCTTCTGGAGGAATGCACATATCATTCAAAATGAACATTAAAAAAGAAAATAAGAGTATACACAACAAGATAATGCCATGTTTTCTCTTTTGGCTCCCCCCCCCTCATTATTGAGAAACAGAGACAGAAATCTTGCAGAAATGAAATTCACGGTGGTGATGTTTTCCAGGGCTGTGCTTCTGCATTTGTTTCTCAGGTGTGTGACTGTGCAGCAACAGAACTGAGAGTGCAGCTGGTCTTCTGTGACTGGTTCTTTGTCCGCGATGGCCTCATGTGCATGTGTGCCTGGTCTTTAGTTTCAGTAGAGGTAGTTTTATTTGCGTTAATTGTGAATAGAGTTGGGGGGATTGTCAACTTGTAGGTGAAGCTGCTATCTGGGTATTGGGCTGATAAAGCCTGTGGCTCCATCTGGAAGAAGAGGGAAACTTCTCACCCATGATGTCCTTTTTTGGGCTTGCACTCTATTCCCTGTTTCCTCAGCTTTGCTTGTTTTGTTTAACACACACACACACACACACACACACACACACACACACACACACACACATATACATGTACACACACACACACATTTTACCAGTCATGCTTGGATTAATGGGAGCAGGGTACAGACGTAACCGCAGATGCTGCTGTGTGCCTGGGCTGGTATTTCAGGGAAATCAGTTCATCCTCTTTTCATCCTAAACTGTTGTTAAGGAGGTGGCATGAACTTCTCAAATGTCAAAGGTAAAATTGTACATGGTCTCTTAACAGCTCACGAAAATTGGATGCAGCCGAATGGCACATGCGGATGCCTTTGCGACTGCGTCAGAACTCTTTCATTCTCCCTCCTGCCAATTAAAGAGAGGCCTGCCCCCCCCTCCTGCCCTCACCCACCCACCCACACATCCTTACATAGGGGCTTCTAGAACTGTTTCCTTACGT
Source organism: Ondatra zibethicus (assembly GCA_004026605.1). Taxonomy (NCBI): domain Eukaryota; kingdom Metazoa; phylum Chordata; class Mammalia; order Rodentia; family Cricetidae; genus Ondatra; species Ondatra zibethicus. The sequence continues at coordinate 77,308 of PVIU01006220.1, read as the reverse complement.
GTCTTGAACGTGTAATTTATCTCAGAGAGCATTTGCACTGCTCGGGGCTTGTAAGTCACCTTGAAGTCTATGCCTTGTCTGAGCCCTGGCAGCACCATATGGCCACAGATCTGGTTGATCTTGGTCTTAAAGATAAACAGATGCCATTCCACTTGAAGATAGCTGGTGGCTGAGGTCAACTGCATTTTAGGAGGTTTTAAGAAAGTATAAGTTTCATGTTGCAAATTCCTTACGTGTTCTAGGAAGCACTGCAAGTAGACTTCTTCTAGGATTCTAAATGACTGTTTAAGGTAAACGAACAAATCTCTGACAACTTCGGCTGCAGAGGAAGCTGCCTAGGAGTGTGATGTAGAGGCTCTGTGCTCGGTCAGCCTCCCCTGGGATGATTCTCCTCACATCTCTTTCAGACATTTAAAGTAGGGTGGGGAAGATGTACTATTGGATGAGGGGGGAGCAGGAAGAGAAAGAATATGTTTTTGATTCTCCTAGATGATGCTGAATGCGTACAGTGAGACACGCATTCAGTGTCAGAGTTTTAATCAGTTTGACCAATGTCTTCCTAAAGTTAGAACTGTAATTTAATGGGGGGAAAAGGGAAGCAGAATTAAAGACTGTTTTAAATAAATATAAAGGAGTATTAAAGAGAAACAAGGTTTAGAAAACCGTCTCTACTTTGTTGAAAATAAGGAAAGCTATGGGGTTAAGTGAATGATTCAAAGGTAGTTACTCTCATAATGATATAAAAATACCCCTGAAACTGTCAACAGAAAATCTACATACTAACAAATTTCAGCATTTTCATAAGTTTTCTTCAAACAGTCTTATGAAAGGTGTTGGCTAATATATAGATCATTGTTATCATCGCTAGAATTGGGATGATATAAGAATATCTTTTTTACATTGCTTCATTTGTGAATTTGAACTTCTGTACTTGATTTAGTTAACATACAATATATGTGTTCTCTTTTAATGTCCTTCTGAACTTATGATTTTAATTACATAAATGCCAGTTGTGGAGTTCTGACTTTTTTCAAAGTAAAAATTTTCAAAGTTGACTCTATTAAAGAAAAGACAAAAATCCAAATCTTTATATAACATCAATGATACTGGGTCAGTAGCTTATCCTTAAAGGTAGCAGAAGACCCAATTGCATGCTTTTGTTAAGGTTCCTTTGTCTGTCAAAGACAGACATATAAAATCTTCTAAAATAGAGGTGAGAGCTTAAGCCATTTCATTTTATGAGGTTTAAATTAAATTATGAAGTTAGTATAACTTCAAACCCTGACAATGGCAATTTAAAAAGATTCAAGTATAGAAGAATCTCATTCATAAACATAGGTGTATATATAACAAACGGAATCTTGAGTTGTTCAAGATTAAGTTGAATTACTCTAGAAGTGACAGGCTGGTTTACATTAACTTGTAACTTGAATTTAAACTAGCTGGCTGAAGGAGGGAGTCTCGCAGTCTGAATACTTGAAGATTTGCTCTGCAATCTTAAGCAGCTAAAAGTGAAAGGACAGAACCATTCTTAGCAGATTTGCAACTTAGTACATGTTATCTACCAAAAACCTATGACAAAACATATGTAATAACAAAAGATTAAAAGAATTAGATTTACAATCGGAAAGTAGGCAACTCATTCTAATTATATTTATCGTTAAGCTAGATGCCCTCACCAGCACACTAATGCAAGAAAGAATGGAAAACCTAAAAGGACAGAAGAAATAAAGAAATAAAAAGTGTTATTTATTGACAGAGAAATTGATTTCTACATAGAAGATTCAATTTGATCTGAGACTTTAATGATGTTGTTATAAGTACCAAATAAAACTTGAAAATACAATTTTTCAAAACTATAATTTTCAAGTCTATATTTATAGTAGCAACTATAGGAGCTTAATAATGCTTAAAAATTCATTTGAGACTCTTATAGAAAATTATAAGACAAACAAAAAAAAACACTAAAAAAGAATTTACAAATAATTCTCAAGGAAGCTGAGAGGTTGGATTTCATTAGTGTAGTAAGCTAATGTCCGGCTCATCTCCAGACTCATTCCCATTGCAAACAAATTTTAGCCTGTATTTCTTGCAGTTTATTTTTGCTTTCATTTTTCCCATGCATTTATGTGTGTGTGCCACGTGTACTGTAGTCAAAGGACAGCTTGCAGTTTTTTCCTTCTGCCGAGTGGGTTCCCGGGATCAAACTCAGGTCATCTGGCTCGGTGGCAAGTTCCTTTAGTCTCAGAGCCATCTTGTCACCCCTTCCTTGAGTTTATTGAGTTGACCCTAAATGTTTTAGAAGTCAGTAAGGGCCCTGATAGTCGAGCTACACCAAAGGAATTTTCTACTGCATGTTGAAGTATAAAGAGCAGCCTGCAGCAAGAGTATGGGCCAACACTCTCTCTGCATGTTCCTTACATGATTCTGGACACATTACCGCCATGATACCCAGCCAAGTTGCTTCAGTTTCACTGATGCTCTTACCACCTTCCTCTTGCATCCCGAGCTGCTTTCAGCAGGGATTGTGTGAACAGAAATATAATGAGTGATACAGAGGAAGCAAAAGGCCTGTTCTGCCCCCTGTCTGCTAATGGCTGTAGGTGGCTATTTGATCTCTGTTTCTGATTCTTATGGAAAAATCAGAAAAACCATAGTGCCTCTTGGGTGAAGTTGTTGATTAAGATGAATCAACATGCATAAAGCTGGCAGAACATTGCCTGGAATTCATTGCACAGTAAATATTAGCTATTGTTATTTCTTTGCATTGTTTTGTTGCTCAAAACACTGTTATTTTCGTATTACTTTTTGATGATACTTTACATTTGGTTTAATTGTACTGTAAGTGTTAAGAAAATAATAGCAGATTTATTTAACCAGTGTAGACCAAATCCCAGGAATAGTTGGGGTTTAAAGTTCTGTGAGTTTCTTTTTAAAGAGAGCTGTCAGTTTAGTTGAGAGATGCCTTAAACACTTACCTAAACATGTGTTACTAGTATAAAGTTTGTCAACCTTGTAGGCTAAACAGAGATGGGTGGCCTGAAGACGTCATAGAGAATATAAAATTATATCTACAGTTTGAGGAATGAGTAAAAATGTCCTGGACACATAGTCAGATAAACCAATAGGTGTCTAGTTAAACCAGCCATTACAGAAAATGCAAGTATTTAGTACATGTTGCTAGGTTGTGACAATGTATATGTTGATGGAAAACCACCATCAAGCACATATAAATATAAAGAGTTTTTTTTTTTAATGGGAAATGATCTGGAAAGTTCTAGATTCAGATAAATCAGATAGTGTGTGTGTGGGGGGGGTAGCTTTAACTTTCCTGTGAGCCGCATGCTGTAGATTGATGGCAGTCATCAGTGCTCCCTTGCCTTCCTCTTGTCCCTCACCTCTCCCCATGGGTTGGCGTCATGCCCAAGTCTATGGGACACTGTGTTGAGGCTAAGGAGAATTGATGGGCAACTTGTGTAAGTAAACCACAGCCGGTTCCTGGGAGGTGAAGACCAGTTTCCAGAGATTCATGCAGCCAGGCTCCCGCCCATCCCAGACCAGGGCTGAAACTACTTTTCTGAGCTGGCCGCAGAGCCCTGGCCTTCCCAACCTCCCCTGCCAGTTAAATTACATAACTTCAGTGCAATCGGAGATGTGATCCCAGTCTTTGAAGAGGTTTTCACATCCAGCTTTTCTCTCCCAGAAATGTAATGGCACTGGGGAAATCAGTTTTATTCAATTAGACTAAGGTTAGGAGCCATTACTTAACACGGTATCTTCTTCTGAGGTATTTTATATTACAGTTTCTTTATCTGTAAAGCAGAGATGGTCATACCTAACAGATGGGGAGCTATGTGAGTCCCCACCACACTGTAAAAATAATAGTGATGCAGTGAGCTTGTGTCTCTTTTAGTCCTTCCTCAAAGCTGCACTCATGCAGCCTCTCTGCCAGCGCTTTTGCTTTTAGGGCTAAAGAGTCTCTGTTATATCTTTTTCATATATATATACATATATATATATATATATATATCTCCCCTTGAAAGGGCCTAAGTTTTCAGTTCAGCAAATTGAGACTTAATAGTCTTTAGGTGTGTTCGTTATTGGCTTTAAAAAAAAAAGTTTGTGGGAAACAGCAAGACCATCATTGAAAGGCAACAGAATTATAGAATGTATCTAGCTGTTATAGAAAATATATTAAGTATAGTGTTTACTTAAGGCATTTTTGTTCTTCTATGAAATGTGCTGTAAATGTCTGAGTTGATATATTAAATATTATCTCATTCTTTTTAACAGAATATGAAACACACCCTTTGTAATAGAGGAAAATTTTTATTTGTATGTAAATCACCTAAAGGAAAAAAGTTATTAAGGTTTTAGGAAATTCATTCATGGTGCTCTGTCTATCTAGATGAGTTTTGAGCACTTAATGGGATGAATTAAAATGAAAGCAATTAAATAAAAATCATTCCCGAAGTAAACTTACAAACCAGTTTATAATTTAGTTAATTTAACATAGCAAAGATTTTTCAAATCCAAAATACTGTATAGAACTCGAGATTCCTAGCTGAAGGATGGGCACTGACCTCAGTGTAGTATTTTTAATAATAATTAACAAAAAAACAAACACATGAGTTACTTATAAGATAGAAAAGATCCTACACCTAGAAGACAAGAAATGCCTGCCATGAACTGTCAATGCACAAAGAACCATTCGTTTAATTTTTCCACTTTCCCCCGTATGCCTAAGTGTTGATTTGTATCATTTCATTTTTATAATTTTAAGGTGGTGCTGTGTGTGGTTTCCTGCATATCGCGAACATCATTGCATATCCTAATTTCATTCAAAACTTTTAGTGGGTGTGACATTCTATAATTTGAAAGCTTTGCCGCGGTGGCTGACTGTTTAGTTAACTTCCTCAGGACTTAAAGCCTCAGCAGAAAGATGAAGTAAACTTTCAGGAAGCATTCACTGAGCGTGCTTCCCTCTCATGTCCCACATGGGAGGTGGCATCAGTCATTACATTATACTGCTTAGTTTTGTACATACGATTATTAAACACTATTCCTCAGATTAGATGGGGGAAACCCCTGTGGGTAGAGTTTCTCATTCAATGATTATTTTTTATTATAAACATACATGCTTAATTTAACCCAATTGAAATAACATACTTAACACCTGCCATTATTTTATAACACCCACATTTTTTTTAATGAAAACACTTTTGTCTACTATTAAAAACAAGGTTATTTGAGAATCAATTTGAATATTGGAGCTGTTCAGAGTGTATTTTATCTATTGTTTTTGTTTTATACTTTCATGCTTCATTTTTGATTTTATTAAACTATTGCCGCTGAAACAATAAATTTTGGTAGTTTCAGTTGAAGTGTAAATAGTGGTTTCCTGTTTGACATAGTTCTTCACTGGGGCGATGCAAAGAATAAACTGTTTAAATAAGTAGGAAGCACCCATCATATCTCGCCTTATAGAAAGCCTAGAATGAGTGAAATGTTATTTCCCTTCCAGACGACTCCCTGAGTTCGAGCGTAACCTGGTCTGTAAAGCAAAATCACATTCGAGAGATTTAAAAAGTGAAAGTAGCCATGTTGGCCATCTCTGCCATCAAGCGTGCTGTCAGCCTCGGGTAGTTTCTGCGATTTCCTTCATGTGCTGTGAGATCCAGATTCTGGAAGAGTGGAGATAGCTGGCGGGTTTCCATAGGTAGTGTAATTTCAAGTTTAGCATAATTTAATTTGACAGTTAAATCATAAAACAGATGTTAAAACATTTGCAAAGCCCAGTGAGTTGCTTTTTAATTGGCAGCCTGATCATCTTCAGTATTTAAGCTATACTTACATTCTTATCTTAGATTTTCCTTGAACTGTAATGACTTAGTGTATATGTGAGAATTGACCAGTTTTCTGTATCATGTGACAACACAGCCCGCAAAACTTCAGTGCAATCTGTTGGTTTTCTTTTTTTTTCTCCTCATTTTTTTCTATGTCTTTTCTCCCCTTTACCAGGACCGCAGTTCTTCACAAGACTAAAAAATACATTCTTTTCTCTCAGAATGTTGCTTCTCAATAACCACCCGAAAATGCAATAGTCTTGTTTGGCAGGTTTTCAACTTTCAGAGAATCTTCATGGACTATATTCTACTGGTGAAGTTTTTGATGTTGAAAAGGATATATAACACAACTTGCATTGTTTCTTCCCACTTCTTGGTTTGGGAAGGAACGAATAGGAATTAGAATGCGGACTGATTCTTATTAGGTGTGTGGCCTTATGCAGCATTCCTTACTATAATGTTCAGTTCTCACATTGGTATTTTCTACCTCGCTGAATTGTTAGGAACCTTGAAGAGTCAGAGAGACTCCACATAGAGGAGATGCTGTCAAGGAGTACTCAGCGGTGTCGCTCCTACTGTGGCTGTCCTCAGATGCTCTGGGCTGGCTCTCACTAGGCTTCTCAGGACAGAATCTTGGGGTGGGGTTAGAGCTAGAATGTTTCTCCAGAGACAAAAGGGCTGGCCCTATCAGCCTTACCCGTCGCTATTTTCTTTGGATTTGCTCACTGGGGTCAGATGTGGTCTCCCTCCCTGACTGTGCTGACTCTCACTTGCCTCTGCAGTATCTCTCCTTCACCCTTAAGGGGTAGCCTTGCCCTAGAAGACAGATATCCGTGCACGTTTCCCATCGGTGCCCGAACACACTGCCACACATTTAGTAGCTTAATCCAACACAAGTTTATTTTCTTATAATTCCATAGGACTAGAATCTAGTTTATGATTCTGTAGGCTAAAGGCAAGGTGTTGACAGAATAGTATTCCGTTCTAGAAGATCTCATATAGCTGCCAGAGGCTGACCGCATGCCGTGGTTCATGATTCTTTGCCCATCTTAAAAGCCAGTGAGGTTGTGTTCTTGAACCCTCTGCTGTAGTCAGGACTCCTACCCCTGATCACAGCCTGGAATATTTTTCAATTTTAAGGACTTCGGATTACATTGTGCCTACCTGCATGATCCAAGCTGCTGCTTCTGTGTCCTTCCTGTTAGTTTAAAGCTTCAGAGTCACTTTTGTCATAGAAGGCAATGTGCTCATAGGAAAAAAAAAATTACACGGGTATTTCCAGGTAGGTACTCTACCTACAGGGTTCTCTTCACTTCCCCCCTCAGTGCAAGTCTAGAGACCTGAAGAAGATGAGCCATTCTTCCTCATGATAGAATTGCTTTCAAGGCATAATGCCCAGTACAACTATGTCTAGAATTGGGTTTCCCTGTTAACTGCAAAATGGATTTGCTGTCTCCTATACCTGCTTTTCCTGGAAGTCCCAGGTTTTATTTTGAGGTGTTTCCCTCTGTGGTCCTTCATCTGTCAGTGTTTTTCTCTAACATTCCTCAAATCCTCATGTGTATTTTTCATGCTCTGTAGGTATGGCTGTGGAACCCCAGCTATCAGTGTTGAGCTCTTAAAACCAGACTAAATTAATTTCAGTTGCTCATTTATGTTTGCAAGATATAACATCAGTAGTTAAAAAATAAAGTCCTTGCCTTCATGTTTCTAGCTGTCTACTTGGGAGACAGATTTGCAATTAACATTGCTATCTACCTGATGTGTGTGCATGTGTGTGTGTGTGTGTATTTATATATACACTTGTGATATATGTTTTAGCACACCACAGTTTAAGTCCTAAGGTTTCTCTGTAAGTGTTCAGGGAATCATGCAGCTGAAAACCAATAGTGTTGTTCGGCAGATTTTCAACTTTCAGAGATTCTTCATGCGATATATTCTACTGGTGACGTTTTTGATGTTGAAAGAATATAACACAACTTGTATATTTCTTCCCACTTCTTAGTTTTGGAAGGAACTAACAGGAATTAGAATTCGGGCTGATTCTTACTAGGTGTATAACCTTAGGCAACATTCCTAACTATAATCCTCAGTTCTTCTATTGGTACTTTCTACCTCACTGAATTGTCAGAGAGCCAGAGAGCCCCCGTATAGAGGACATTCAGCTAAATAATTAGACTAAATAATCACCACCATTGAACATCATGTGCTTTCTCCGGTTGTTCAGTACATTTCCACTGTGATTATGTAAAATGGATTTCTTGCTTTAAGGCAGCTTTTTCTCTCTTACTTATGCCTGAGGAGTTGCATACTGGCTGTATTGCAGAAGTGGATGCATGGGAGAAATCAGGTAGCTACAACTTCTAGATGTGAGAGTGTAAGAATCTTGTTTTCTAGTAAGAAAATTTTTATATTTAATTTACATAACAAAGATTTTATGTTGTCCTTTTCTTTATATATTTATGTATAGTTATTGTTGGTAAATCTAATGAGATAATTTAAAGAGTGTTAATTTAAAATATGTTTTATCTAATTAAAATGATTGAAAATAATTCTTTTAAAATATTTTTGAACAAAATAAACCATCTGTAAGTTTCAGGATTGACTTACCAGCTACATGTTTGTGTCTGCTTCTAAATCCTCAATGAAATAGAAAACATTTTTTAAGCATTATTAAATGCAGATATTATTAAAATTATACAGTAAATACAAACATTTTCCTGAACATAAGAAGATATTCACTAATTTTATAAAGCAGGAAGACAATAGGAACACACCCCCTATCATTCACTGTAGTCAATAAAACTAAAATCTAAACAGCTAACAACCCATTAAACTTGGCAGGAGGGGGATGACTTCTTACTTTAATGAATCCATAGAAGTTTAATTCAGTCTTTTTCTGTGAAAATATTTAACCTGATAAAATATAGTTTTTCATTTGAGACTAACATGAAAAGTTCTGGTGTGAGTTTGAGGTGTAGCCTGACTTCCTGGGATCATGGCTGAATTGGTTTCCATGTGCCAACTCTGAGAAGACCCTTTCCTATTGTCTCAATGAGGCACAATGGGGTTTTGCGTCAGTGGTGCTGATCTCTCATCTGTTATTGTTGGTTCTTCAGCCCCAGCCTGATGAGCACCCCGTTCCCCCACTGAAGCAGGGAAAGAAGGGTTGGCCTCAGCACACACATTATAGGAAACATGAGAGCAATGTCTAATGGCCTCCCCAGATAGAAATAGTAACCACAACATGAAATACTCATTTTCTGATTTCCTATTGTTCGTTAATCCCAGTTACATCTCATGAACTATAAACCATTACACCTGATGTTCTGTTAGGGAAAATGCCACAGTCAAGTCGGGTGTGCCTTCTCACTTCGTGCGCATTGTGTGTGGACTAATCTCATGTGCTAACTAAGGCTGGTGGATGTTCTCATGGAGTCCATTCACATTTAATGGGTAGAAGAGGCTCCAGGCTGAGCAGAGAGAAGGGTGGTGCGTGTTGTGCGGTTCTGGCCTTTGAGGTGTGTGCCGATGAGCAGCGATGCTCCTCTCTGGATCTCCATGACATAGAGTGTGTATATGTCCATGATCCAGCAGCTGAGAGGTCTGCCCTGGTACAGAAAACTCTCATCACTTCTCCTTTATTTACTAGAAATAGCCTTTCATGGAAGCTTGCCTGTGATGCCTTCTAAACTGAGAGATATTCATTCAAAATTGGCACGTTTTCCTCCATCTTCAGTTAGAGGGGACTTCCATGAGGTCACTTGTTGTGGTGTGTAAATGAACCACAGTTGTCAGGGCATGTGGTTTTTCCAAGAGAGGACTTGGAAATTGCAGAAAAGCTTTTATCAAGAGGAATATAACATTTCTAATTTCTCCCTCATCACCAACCAGCATCTGTGGAGAAACCCAGTGACTGGCTTTGGACCAGGGTGAATATAGGTTATGAAAATAGATTGTAGCAGTTATGAACGTAGGCTCTGGAATTGAGGAGACATGGTTTTATTCGTGTGTATGTGCATGTGTGTTCACATGTGTGCGCTCTTGTGGAAAGCTAGTGGCTATCTGAAGTGTTATTTCTTAGGTGCCATTAATCTATTTTGAGGGAACAAGGTCTCTCAGTGGCCTGTGACTTCATCAAGCAGGCTAAGGGTGCTCCCTGGGGACTGGCCTGTCTCTGCCTCCCCAGTGCTACAGTTAGCCATTCTACTGTTCCAGGCTTTTAAAATGTTTGTTCTAGCGCTCAAACTCAGAAGCCCGTATGTGAAAGTCAAGCAGTTGCTGACTGAACTATCCTCCTAGCCCCCAGAAATGCTTTTAAACCCTGCCCTGCCTTTCTAGTTGCATGTGAACTGTGTAACTTAGGGCAGTCACCTGCCCCTGAGCTTCAGTGTCCTCATCTTAAGATTCATGTAGTAAAGCTGGACAGTGGCGCACGCTTTTAATCCCAGCACTTGGGAGGCAAAGGCAGGAGGATCTCTGTGAGTTTGAGGCCAGACTGGTCTACAGAGCAAGTTCTAAGACAGCCAGGATTGTTATGCAGAGAAACCCTGTATCGGAAAAAAATGAAAACAAAAAATATTCAGGCTGTAGATGAAGTCCATAGCTCTTGCATGTGACCAGTGGGTACCTGAGGTCTGCCTTTTATTTGGAATAATATTTTTAGTGTTTGGTTAAACAAGCTCACTTTCTTTTCTATTTGTCCTCGCAATGCTTTTTGGATCACTGTCTTGCTTCTAAACACAATACAATTGGACGTTTACTGCTTGAGAATTATCACTTTTCTTAAGTACCAGAGAAAAGTGATAAAATGGTTAGTCCAGAATTTTAACTACATATATACTAATTCCCAATGTACATGGGTTTTGAGACATTAAAATCTCTTATGGAACATTTCTTTATCGTAGTTCAATGAGTAGGTTTATACTTTAGTGTGTTCTATAGTGGAGAGAAGTTTGTATCTTGATAAGTTTTGGTTTTGGCAGCTTCACTTAACTCTTCCCCTTCAGTCTTTCTCTGGCATCTGCCTTCTTATCCAGAATTTCTTTTTCCTTAAAATTCTCATGTCAGTCATAATCACCTCATTTCCAGGATGCTTTCTGCATAGTGATTTTCTGTCTTTCATCTTCTTCCAGCCGTGTGGAACTTTACGAGGAAACAATCCTCCATGTGGCTTGTTCCTCCTTTTCCTGCTTGAGGTACACACAGCTGAAAAAGTTAGACTACCAGGGTTCAGAGGTCATTCATTACTGACCTTGGAATTTTCAAACATCCTTTAAAATCTTATGTCCTGACTGTACCCCAGAATAACTATTATATCTGTGCTTGTGTGGAGGGCCCCAGATTCTGTCTTTAAAGCTCTGAGGGAAGCTAACGTATAAGAGCAACTAAGTATAAGAGCTACTTTTGGATGGTGCTGCAGTACAAGGTAGACTTATGGAAGTGAGGTGGAGAGGCCGGGAACCAGGAAGTGCAGACTACCATGCTGATAGGTTTGGGTGCCATGCTGGTAGGTTTAGGCACCATGCGGGTAGGTTTGGGTGCTAAAACGAATGAGCGAGTTCATGCCAGTAGGTATGTATTTGTACACACACGTGTGCATGCATGCACACACACACACACACACACACACACAGGTCTGTGAGTCTGAGTATAGGTTTTCAAGTGTTTGAAGTGAGAAGGAGCAGATGCTCCTGGGTAGTTTTGATACTCTTTCTTTGCCTATCTTAAGCTCCTGGGTAGTTTTGGTATTCTTTCTTTGCCTATCTTAAGCTCCTAGGTAGTTTTGGTACTCTTTCTTTGCCTATCTCTCAGTTTTCACATTTTCCTCAAACCATCCATACCCCAATTTATGCCCCCTACCTCTTCCTGCCACCAGTGATATTATTCTTTCCCTTTTTAATTCAGTTAGATTTTAAGTGACTTTTAAAATGGCCATTAGGGTTTGTTGTCGCTCCCCATATTCCCTCCTCTACTCTGATATCTCACCCCCCCACTTTGATCATCGTATTCCAATTGCCCCTTTCTCTTTTATCACAACATATTCTATTTCCCCTTACTTGGAAAACACACCCCCATACACACACCCATATACATGCACCCTTGTTCTTTGCTAGCTACTTAACCTCTATGGATATTCTAAATTTGAAAAATTTAAAATTTCATTTTTCTTAGCTGAATAATATTCCATTGTGTAAATGTATTACATTTTTATTGCCCATTTACTATTCTATTCATAATAGCCAGAAACTGGAAATAGCTTAGATATCCATCAGCTGATAAATGGATAATGAAAATGCAGTTCCCATCAGCGATGAGCAAGTGTTCCCCTTTGCTACATCCTTCCCAGCACCTGATGCCGTTGATTGATCGTGGGCATTCTGTGGTAGGATGAAATCTCAGAGCAGTTGTGGTTTCCATTTCCCTGGTGGCTAAGCTATGTGTATGTTATTTTGAGAACTCTCTGTTTAGTTGTGTACTTCATTTTTAAATTGTACTATTTGTTTTTTTTTTAATGTTCAGTTGATTTGGAGGGGCAGTTCTTTGTGTGTCCCAGGTGCTAACCCTCTGTCAGATGTATCATTGGCAAAGATGTTTTCCCATTCGCTAGACTGCTGCTTGGTGGGAATGATGCACAAAAGTCTGACCACATGGCTCCAGCAATTCTAAACTAGAGCTCTACATTCATCTTGATTAGACCATGAAGGTCGTATTCCTTCCTCAGCCAGTGCTGAGGGGGTGAAAAATGCTGATTTGCTAAGTCACCTAAGGCCTACCCTTGGGCTTGGGGAGATTTCAGTTTTCTTCAGAATCCATGGGTGATGGTGATCTATAAGCAGCCAGTTCATATTTATAGATCACAAACGTTCAATATAATGAGTTATTGGTGCTTTTCAACAAAACAAGGGAAGGTTTGTAGAACATATAGAAAAGATTACATGTGTTAGTATTACTCAGAGGCATCAAACATTTGAGGGAACACCATCTATTAGTGGGGTTCTCGAATCTGACATGCATGCAAAATTTGCATTTGCCATGTTAGAAATAACACTGAGTGCCATGTTTTAGGGGTCCACCTGGTGAAGTTCATTGTCTCACAAAGGTGCCATTGCCCCAGTATCTCGCACCTTGCCTGGCAGACACATATGTGGCTGTTTATTTTTTGCTGCCAACTTACAGCAGAAAAATGTGGTTCCTAGATAGGAAAGCTTTTTTTTTTTTACTTAACTTTTTTTTAAATGTGTGTGGGTGTTTTGCTTGGATGTATATTGTAAACGGAGACCTTTTGGGAGTCTGTTCCCATCAAACCACATTAGCCTGGAATGAATCCATAGGTTTTCATCTTCTGTGGAAACAAAAGCAGAACCTCTTTTCCAAAGTGACATATCCTTAGGCTCAAATTTTGAAGTCATGATACCTTTATGTTGGTTTAACTTAGCAGCCCCCAGAATCAAATATCTCTCTGCAGTCAAAAAATTCAAAGAAAATACAGTAATATACATAATCCAGACTCTTTGTGTATATTTCATCTTTATGTGGCTTGTTTTTAACTTTATTACCTTTTAATATTTATTTTAAATATTTATTCCTTTAAAATATGACTGTCTATACTCTTTCTTCTCTCTTTCTCTTAAGCCTATGCACATTTATCCAATGCTGTGACCCATTCAGAGGTCTTTTTCATCTAAATCTGTCTTATCATGTATCCGTAATCATTTTCTGATCAGGAGTGACTTTTTTCCCCCCAAGTACTAAGTGAGCATGGCTAGGACCAACTCCATAGCCCTGCCTGTTTGCTCCACTCAGTCTAACATGGTAGAGGCATGTTCATTGCCTCTGTGAGCCATGCTTACAGTCCCAGCTCCATACAGCAGGTCTATGTCACCATTAAGCAATTTGTAACATACTGCTCACAGATGCCATTTAAATGCTCCATAGCAGCACCTCCTGAAAGAGCCAGAGCTGACCAAAGCTGTTCATGCTGCCAGCACAAATGAGGAAGCCTTCTCTTAAAGAAGTTGCACCCTCTGTTTCTGGTCAGCAAACAGAGCCTATCTGAAAAAAATGCGGCTACCAAAAAGCTGTGCTCAACTCTGTTCTTGTGTTTCTAGAATTCCTTCCCAAACTATCTCTGTTTTTATTTGGATGCAGTTGCCCCACCTTGCGCACCATTTATAGGCAGAGACTGCTTGTTGTTTCCCTACTGCTCAGGCCTGAGTAAGCACACCGAAACTATATTAATTATAATGCTCTTTGACCAATGACTCAAGCATATTTCTAGCTAGCTCTTACACCTTGAATTAACCCATTTCTATTAATTTGTATATTAGCACAAAGTTGTGGCCTACAAGGTTCTGCAGGCATCTTTCTCCTTCGGCAGCTACATGGCATCTCTTTTACTCTGTCTACTCTCTCTCTCTCTTTTTCTTTCTCTCTCTTTGTTTTGAATTCCTGCTTGGCTTTATTCTACTATCCAATAAAAGCAGCTTTATTCATTATCCAATAAAAGCAGTACATATATTGAAGGACATCCCACATCAGTATATCTACGCACCACTTGCATGCCTGGTGCTCATGTAGGCTAGAAGAGGATTTCAGATCCCCTGTAACTGGACTTTAAGACAGTTGTGAGTCAATGTATAGGTTCTGGGAATTGAACCATATCCTTTAGTGGAGCAGCCCAGGTAGTTTTTATTCTTTCATTTATTTATTTATTTATTTATTTATTTATTTATTTATTTATTTATTTATTTATTTTACCACTGAGCCATTTCTCTAGCCCCTAGGTAGAGTCTACCAGCTCTTTCTTTCAAAAAAGAAACAAGGGCCATGAAAAGTTTGAAAGGACTGTCAAAGCTGCCTGTCAAGTGGCATTAGCAGTTGACATAAAGCAAGGTAGTTCACCTATATGAGACAACATTTGTGTTTCTATGTTTGTGACTGTTTGATACACAGTGATGGACACACTTAAACAGTTAAACATTAAACACTTAAACATTAAACAGTTTATCTGTTTAATGATAAAGGACTATGTTCAGAAGAAGTTTGATGTGCTAAGCAGTTAGTTACTTAAAAGCACAGTGAGCAGAAAGCCACTGCCTTGTTTCTAGAAGTTTAAATAATTAAACTTCTATTATTTCTGTTTAATGTGGGATTAAATATTTAAGTGGAAACCTTATAACCACAATCCTACTATGAAAGAAACATTAGAAAAATCCCACCAAGTGACATTATACAGAATGACTAGTGTGCATCAAAACTTTCAAAATTGTCAAAATGAGGGAAGTTTGAAGCATGGTTACAGCCCAGGGCATCCTAAAGAAGGGAAGAAAAAATACAGTGTGCTTCTTAGATGGACCGTGGAATAGAAGAAGGCTCTTGAACCGGATGTGAAAACCTGGGTGCAGGTTGAACCTTAGTGAACAGTGAGATATCAGTTCTGGCCAGTCCATTGCAACAGATGCATTGTACTGTTAGACACTGAAGTAAAAGCTGTTGTTTCTAGGTACTCTGTGGACTATTATGATAATTACTCTGTATATTTCAAACTATCCTAAGACAAAAAGGTTATTTTAAAGGACAAGATTCTGCTGGAAGGCTATTGTAGCAGAGTCCTAATGTTACTAAGGCAAGAAGTCCTACATTTTTGGGGATTTCGTTTAGACAGGGAGAATAGAGAAGATTTTAGATTTGGCATTTTATACCTTAATTGTGGGTTTGTGACCTGATGTTCATTTGTCCATCTGCTTCACTACTGGGCAGGGTACTTAAAGAAATAAGAAAGCATGTATTTTCAGCATCTACTTTATACTAAATGTGTACTGGACCTCATTGAAATTAATACACTCAAGTTTTAGAAGGCTGTGGGATAGGCTTATGGTTGCTACAAAGATGAAATGAAGACTTCGAAGATTAAGTATTGAGTGTGGTCTTCTAGATGCTACTGACAAAATACATGAGAAGACCCAGGGATTCCCTCTGGTTCCCATTCCTTCTGTTTCCTTATGCATCTCCTGCCTTTGTTCTAGAAGCCACAGATCAACAGGGATTCTTTTTAAAAAAAATTTTAGATTCATTTTTTTAAATCTGTAAAATGTTTTGAAATAATTATAGGTACTCAGGAAGTTGCATAAAATATGGTATGTATTGTCCTGAGAACCCTTCCCCCAACTTTTTTCAGTTGTGTGTTATTTTATGTAATTATAGAACCTTATTAAAATGTTGGACCTGACATTTGACATGGATATAAAAGTATGAACTAAACTATAGACCTTCCTCAGTTTTTACCATTTGCCAAACGTGCATTTCTGTATGTAACTGTATGTTCTGTGTGTAACTGCATGTTCTGTATGTAAGCATCTAGCCGTATCCAGTTTTACCCCATGCAGATCTAGGTAGCTTTTCCTACCACAAGACCTGGAACTCTTTCGGCGCACGAAACTACCTTGCTCTGCACATTTGTATTTGCACCCAGTTCCCCAGACTACTAGCAGCACCATGTCTACGGTTGTCTCAGTTTAAGGTTGTGTGTGTAGATGGAACCGTAAGGCCAGTCATTGAGACTTTCCCCCGTAAGTTTATGTCTGTGGGCTCACCTAGGTCGTATTGGTAGATTTCTGTATTGCTGATTAGTTTCTAATGGTGTGACTGCACCATAGTTCTTCCATCGCTCACTCCTTTGACGGACATTGGGTCCCTTCCAGTTTTTTCTTTTGCTGTTATGAAAAGGCTGTCATGAATATTTGTGTGCATATTTTTGTGTGGACATAACTGTTCATTTCCCTGGGATAACTGCCCAAGAGTTTGACTGCAGTCTTGGGAAGTGCATATTTATTTGTATAAGAAACTGTGCCGGGGGGCTGGAGAGATGGCTCAGTGGTTAAGAGTACTACCTGCTCTTCCAAAGGTCCTGAGTTCAATTCCCAGCAACCACATGGTGGTTCACAAACACCTGAAATGAGATCTGGTGCCCTCTTCTGGCCTACGGGCATACATGCAGGCAGACCACTGTATACTTAATAAATAAATAAATCTTTAAAAAAAAAAGGAAACTGTGCCGGAACTGCTGAAATGTTTGTTAGAGCCATGCTTCCATCTCACGTTCTTGTTGCTGAGATGCATTTACGTGCGCACACACAAACACATGTCTCACTCTATGGAACATCTTTTCATGTGACTGTTGTGACTGTTGGTCATCTATATTTCCTCTTTGGAGAAATGTCTGTTCCAACATTTTCCCAACACTTTCTAATTGTTTTTCTGTATTTTGTTTTTTCTGTTTCTTGTTTTACAGTTAAGTCCTGAGACTTATTTATACATTTTGTAATGTAAGAACTTTGTCAGATTTGTGGCTTATAATGCTTGCTTCTAGCATGTTCTGTACCTTCTTTTTACTAAATATATGACATCTTACAATTTCCCAGAGAGTCTCAGCTACCCACAAAAAAAGTGAACCCGCTTTAGCCTCCAGACATTATGTTTTTTCCTTTCTTTTTCTCTGGATGATTTTGTTAAACTTTATGGGTTTTTCTCATAAAAAGAGACAGTGCTTTCTCTGCTTTCTCTATAGTTTTCCCAAGGGTGTGCCTTTCCTCTCCCATTTAGTTATGATGCTAAGATCATTTTCCCAGTACGGCCAGTTTTTCTTTGCACTGTGACCTGGGTACTTGGCAGACTTAACTCTGTAGTCATTCATAGTCCTCCCTTCCTCCTCAGCTCCCTTTCCCTGCTGTCTTAGTGTTGAAAATCTTCTGAATCTAACATTTTGCCAGGAATTCAAGGCTGGGTTCTTCTTGTTCAAAGCTTCCTGGCTTTTGTTTCCCTTATCAGTGGTCTAAGGAAGCTTAAACCTCTGTTGTTCTCCTAGCCCAAGAGGTGTGAAGATAAGCAAGAATTCAGATTTTTCAGGCAAGCCTTTATCTCTGTGTGCCTGCTGGCTGCTGGACTTTGGGTGCTGGTTTGCCTTCTGCTGATGGGACCCAGCACTGATGTGTGTGGTAATGCTAGGACATCCGCTTTTCCCATCCCTGAAGTGTGAATTCTTTTGCCATTCTGTTGGTCTTAGTGAATCTACAGTATACAGGACTGAGTGGGAGAGGGAGAGCCATACTGTCACTCACCTAGTTGACAACAAATTGAGGGGACAAGGATGTAGGTTTTTGCGTCCCAGTACAATGTTAGCTCGACAGTCAAAGATGGTGAGTTGTTCATCATTCTTTGGCACGGAGAAGCATGTTTTCACAACATGAATGGAAAGCTAGTTGTAAATTACTTAAATGGTCTAAGAAATTAGTGCATACCCAGAGAACAGATAATAGAATTTTCAAACAGCCAGAATTTTTATAAATCAGAATTTTTAAATGGGAAGGAGAAACAAGCATGCCCTTATGGACTTTGTGTAATTGGCCACATAGAAAGCTTTCTGCTTCTATCTGGCCTTCAGTTTATGGATTACTTCACAATCCCTTGAGTTTTTCAGGTAACAAAATTCTGATGGGCTCAGATCACAATTCGCTGCATAGTAATCAACCTTGGCAGCTGGAAGCACTGAGGGTGCCGGTGAGAGAATGGATTTCCTCCCATGCCTCTCAGTAAAGCACATGAATATCAGCATATGCATGGTAGAAACATACTTCTGCCAGATGAGCAGCAGGCGGCATTAGCCGTACGGCCTCTGTGTGCGTTGCTAGGTTACTTGGTTTTGAGTCTTTTCCTTTACAATAGATATTCATTAAAACCTCAACACTGGGGGAGAAAAAATAGAGAAAGGAAAGCAGTAGCATGAATAAATGGGAGAGTAATATTAGCATTAGGACCCTGGATACAACAATAAATATATTAGACTACTGGCAGAGAAAAGATATTTGAACATTAGCCAAGAAAGGATTCCATTTAGCCACAAACCATAGAGAAATATTTTTAATTCTAAAATCCTCAATTTTGTTTTCTTGACTTTCTCAAGTGGACATTTTAGTTTTCATCCCGATATTTTTAAGAGAATGAGGTCATTGTCCTCCAATTACAAAGGCCTCCAACCTGCTCACGACCACTGTGTCTCTTCACTTGCTCCTGTCGTCACTGTGGCCGTCTGAATCAGCCGCAGTGCCGTGACTCACCTCTGACGATACCGTTAGATTCCCTGTGAAGGAGCCCTGAGAGCTACATGTATGGACTCGGTACAGTGTAGATGTGTGAAATATCAGAAACACTTGCAGCTCTCTTCCTGTCATGGCTGGTCTGGTGGCCATCTGGTGGTCCCATCTACCTCCTGCACCCCTCCTTTGGAATCCCCTTCCTTTTCAGTGCCTCTTAAACATGTTTCCTGTGCACACGGGGAGGGACAAAGTGGGGTCTCATATTTAACTAATAATAATTGAGAAAAATGAACACATTTGTAAAAGATTTTCATTATTAAGTTCCCCGATGGCTTCTTGAAGAAGGGCATTTAAGCTAAATTTGGAAGGTGGACTATTTGACCATAGCAGGAAACAGGAAAATAAGAAACAATTTTAGATTAAAGAGGCTTTATTGAAGGCAATGATTTTGTCCATTTTTTTTTGTCCTTTCCTTGAAACACATTTATATCTGTTCTGGGCTTGGGGAAGCAAGGTGATAAGAGTAATCTTGGGGATCTAGGAAACTCATTCAGGGCGTGTGATCTTGGGGGCAACAGTGTAGCATCTCTTCCAGGAAGGAGAGGGTGTTTAGGCATTGCTAAAGAGTGAAAATATCTTCAGGCTGTTTCCTAAACTCTGTGTGTGTGTGTGTGTGTGCATGTGCAGTAATTAAACTTTTTAATGTCTCAAGGTGAAGCTTGGTCAAGCTGAGCACCGCTAATGTAAAGGCTTGTGAGACAGTGTATACTCTGCACTGTTGGTTTTGCACATTTAGACTGAGTCATCACTTAGTTAGCAAGTGATACCTGACCCAGTAGAAACAAAAACAACAAAAAAGTAAAGTGAGATACTTAACTCGGAAGTCTGTATTACCCTGCACTTACCCTGCATATCAAGAATGAGATAGCTAGGAACAACTACAGATAGTTAATACAACTATTGAAATGTGTGCCTCTTTTGAGACACTCCAAGAACTCTGGGGAAGCATATGGCGTTTCTGCTTGCCAGCTTTGCTCCTGATAAGCTCTTTCCTCTCTAATGGTCATTTTTCTTCGGCTTGGGCCCACACACTTAGTTAGCTACTCCAACTGTAACATCCCGACTTACTGAAGTCACAAATTTTGCTTTGTTTCGAAACTGGCACACAATGACTGATTTCACTATTTTTCCTTTCATTAACAAAGCTGAATTCTATGGCAGTGATTTGGTCAGCAAACACACTGTTAGCTTTGCAAAAAAATAGGTAGATTTTGTTCTTAAACCTAGGTCATATTGTTATCAGTGCAGAAAGGCAAGCATGTTTTCAGAACATGGGTTCTTGTGAGTCTTGGGGAAGGGTAGTTGCCATGGTGATCTCGCAGTCTCTGGAGCGAATGCAATCATGGCCGTAAACAACCCACAACCCACTGAGTTTGGAGCACCCCTCTGCAAAGGATTTCCTTCCACGGAAATTATTCGCTTTACTCAAATACAGAGGATTTCAGTTTCTGCAGCGTGAGTTTGTTTTGTACTTTTAAGAACTGAAGTTAAAAACAATTTGTGTTGATGAATTTTTGCGATTTTCTTCAAGAATGAGGTTAACTATCTTCCATGTGGACTACTCCATGAATGTACTCTCAAATACACAGAAAACCGTATGTTCTTATTCATACAACTATTGAACGTAAGCAAAGCAGTCCAACAAGGTATTGATCTAATGCATTTCAGTATTTGCGGTTTTCAGCTTCGAGGTGTGCTCTTAAGAGCAGGGAATTTCCCTGTCATTACAAAGCCACTAGTGAAACTACAGATGGGCCTTCGTGCACAGAGTACTCTGCAACAGCACTAGACGTGCACAGTCGGTAGTTCTGAACCAGCAATTGCTTGGAGTGCAGATTGATGTGCAAACACTGTATTTACAGGACCGAGACTGCACATTTGCTCCGCAGCTGTGTTTAATGGTTATCAGTTTGGCATGCAGCGTGATTATTTTGGAGGGAGAACACACGCTTCAGACCCCTCTTGGCAATACCGAAGTAACTAAAGTACCTGCTGCTGAGATGAATCATATGAACTTAATTAGATTTGCTACGTAATTAGCCATGGAGGAAACCTAGGGAAAATCCTTGTGGGTTAGCGATTTGTTATATCAAATGGAAGCATGCTCATTTTGGGGGCTGGGAATTGAAGGCAATGTGACTTGAATGCATCGGAAACTCGGATACATATACACACACGCATACACACACTCACATATATATATAATATATATGCACGTATGTGCGTACATATATATGTCTGTGTGTATATGCATACATTTGTACACACAACACACACACACACACACACACAGAGCACTTTTAGAAGTGAAACTTTTCCAGGGGTGTCTGGAATGTTCATTCAGTGAGGTAGGATTTATTTGCTTTAATGCTGGGGATGGTTCCATCTGCACACAACAGTGTCCAGTAGATGAAACTTATGTATATGTTTGGGTAGCTTTCCACTGCCAAGGGGAGCCCACAGCTCCCTAGTAAACACCCAGTGTCGCTGTGGGGCTGTGCCAATAAGCGCGGACTGTGGCTGGCGTATGCACTCTGAGACAGGGACCCTGTGTCACACTTACGTTTACATTGGGTTTAAGATTGTAATTTCAGTGGCTTGTTCTGTTGTCTGTTGTTTTAATTGAGAAAAAGGGGGAGCATTTAATTTAATTCTTATTTATTTAAATACTTTAGAACTTTGATTCTCCAGTGGTAGAGTCCTAAAAAAGTGAGTTAATTGTGGAGAATAGCTATAAACTATTTACTGTGAGGAGATTAAATTTTATTCCCCAATTTAAGGTGAAACCAAGGTAAGATTTGCAAACTATGCTCATTTAAAGTTCACCAGCCTATCAAAAAGTTGTCATAGTTTAATCAAAGTACTTAGTTACATAAATTCATCTAGACTGTCTTGTAAATGAGGAAATAAATGAATGGGAACAGATTTCGTTTTCCTATGGAGTGCTTTAATGATTGGAAACTCTCTGTAGAAACTGTCAAACTTCCATGGCCGGCCAGAAACTGAAATCAAGTTGTGCTCTCACGTTCACATATTAATGCAGCCTGCTCAGAATTAGCTACAAACAAATTCCTCCCATGGTCATCCTCTCAGAAAGCCTTTAAAAAAAAAAATGTCCCAGCCTGCAAACCCAAGCGTGGCTTGCTGTAATTCTGATTAGAGTGCTGTCTAGTTCCCACTGTCTGAGCCCTCTTCCTCACAACTGGCTCCAACTCTTCTGCTTCTTATGAAACTTAAAAAAAATAAAATGATCCCAGTTCAACTTGAAGGAAACCATGAATCCTGTTCACAGGTGCTGTAGTTGCAGTAACTACAGAATGACTTTGGGTCCAAGCAAGAGTCTTTGACTACCTGAGTCTCTCATGATGCCCCCGTGATAGGTGAGCGCCACTGGTTCAGATCGCCAGCAACGTGTGCGTACCTGTGTGAGCTTGGCTCTTTCCTTTGCTTCTCCCAGACAAACTTTACTTCCTACCAGCACATAGAGATGCTGGAAGGATTAAATCAGACTGTATAGGTAGTTAATGCTAACTTGTACCGGAGAGGAGCATTCATTTGGTTAGTGTTGGTTTGGGTTAGTTCGTGGCAGGCCTGCTTCTATGTGTACGTATGCAGGCTCCCTCGAGCTCATAGGCACATGGACAGTTTCACTTTTCCTCCCTCTCTGCATTTCTCCATGTTGGCTTTCTGGCTGCTTTTTGCATGTGTTGATTATATGCCAGATTGTTTGTTTGAGGCTGTTGGTGCTTAGGTACATCATTAGCCATGACATATGACCGGTATGTGAACCCCTGTGACCCCTGGAGTGTCAGTGGGTCAGTATTTTCTCCCTTAGCCATGATTTTGTCATTAGAGGACCTGATTTAATTTTTGGAACTCAGTTCCAAGTAAGTAAGCAGATTTAAAAGACGAAGAGGGCAGTAAGCACATGTTCTGAGATATCTAAAGAAAACACGTGACTGTTAGCTTTTACATCGCTGCTAACTTAGGTCATCTCAAGCCCCTTGCTAACAGCACCTTTCGTCAGACATTTCTACACCTGACTATGAAAGTGTTAAGAGAGCCTGATGTCAGCCGCCAGCCACCCCTCTGTTAAATCTTGATTTTATCCTCTTCGTTGGAAGTATATCTGCACTGAGCATGCAGTGCAGCCTCTGTAAGACTGTGTGCAGAGCTGAAATCATCTTATCAGCACCTAATTTTCTCAATCACGGGAGTACAGAATGACATGGAAGTGAACCATTTCTTGACTCCTGAAATACTAACAGGAAAATGTGTTTGAAATTCATAGGCATTCAACCTGAAAAGTGTTGTTGTAAGATATAACCAATTTTAAAGGCGGAAACATCTGCGGGGAGAAAATGCACTTTGAATTCCACATTTCATTTGAATTAGATACTAGCAACCATTGTAATTGCTGGCTTTGTTTTCATGAACAGGCTAAGCTTAGCATGATACCAAAGTCATATGCGTCTGAATAATGAGGGTTTCCCACCCCCTTTCTAGCTCTTGTCACATATCTCTACTATGAATTTAATTTGTTAGTCATTCAGTGACTAAATTTCATGAGGACAAAGACAGCTTTACGAGTTGCAGCAGACAAGAACAGCATCACATTTCCAACCAAATATCTTCCAAATGATGGATGACAACACGTACCATTTATTTCTGCTACGCTTTACTGTTAAAATTAAAGTGATCTATCTAGTGGCCAGAGTCAAACTGCTGAAGAATAACTCGGCCTAATGTATTCAGCAAAATCAAACTTGAAAGGTTACGTTGCTTACGTTGCTATGGCACCCATAATTTTTAAGAAAAGTGTTACTTTCATTTCATAAAACATTGACATTATCTGTTGGCATCATGCATATGTGTTATATGGTCACTCTCCCCCAGCTTGTTTTCTGCGTGTGTATGTTTAGCAAGCTATTTTCACACTCGTTTAAGCATAAACAACAATGTAGAAATTTAACGTGTTTAAAGAAAAACAGCTTTTCAAAACCTTGATTTTTTTAAGACTAATTTTTGAAATAACTTATTTTAGCTACCTTTTTTAAAAAAAAATCCAGTTTCTCAGGTTTTCTTTTTACAAAGATGGGGACAGCTAGAGAGGAATCCATCTGTTCCTTCAGTTTCACTTTATGGCCAGGCTTGAGACTTCAGAACAGGTTGCAGAAGTAGAGGAATGACAACTCCTAATTTACTCCGCAGCTCCAATCCTAAGCAAGGCATCTCCTTTCCGGCAAAGGTCGCCTTGGCTGGGACGATGTCTAAAGCCCGATTTCTGAACATCTGGCGGTGGCAGACTGCGACACCAAGACCTTTGTGGAAAAACCTGCAGAAGCATGGCTTTCTGAGATCACCCAGAGTCACTTTTGAGGAGGATTTTAATTTCCAGGTGCCAAGCACACCAGAAATCCTACCTTATGGAGAACAGAGCTGTTTGCTCCCGAAGAGACTCCGAACTGCCGCTCCATTATGTTTATCATTATGTGTCCGCATCCTAAGGAAATTCCGCCTCCTCATGCCGCTGCTGGCTTCTTTCGTGCTCTTTTCTATAGGAAGAATTTGAACTATAAAATTTGAGAAGCTTTGGCGTCTGTGGAAATTTGAGAGCCTTGCCTTCCCCCCTTTCCGCGTATAACATATTTTAACAAAAGCATTGCGTCCCAGTGCATTCTACATGTCAAATTGCACATAGTTTATCTCAAAGGAGTCTCAGTCTTGAGCTACGAAATTGTGAAGCCCCAAAGCAGCCTCAGAGACTGTAACTTTGTTGCAGGAGGATTTAATGATGAAATTAATTTTAAGTCATTATTTTTACTCTGTCATTTATTTAAATGGTGAGCATCCCAGGTCATAGTTTGGGACTCCAGGGAGAATTCCGAAGTTGAACAAAACCTTTGCAGGTTTTAATTAGGAAACCAAAGTTGTATTGATGAGGTGCTAGGTTTTATGTTTGTGATGCCTGGTTTAGAATTCATGAAAATTAAAACGAGCTGATATTTTAAAATGTCTGGGTCCCTAGACCATAGTAGTATGGTGTCATGTTTTTAGAAAAATACTTTTAGATATATTCTAAGTGAAAGAGTGGGTTATCATGGCCTTGTTTTCATCAGCTCTTATTTTAAAATAGCAAAATTTAAAAAGAAGCTTTGAAAAGCAGGAATCTAATCTCTATAACAACACTTTTTATATTAGAATATGAGGCATTGATTTAATATATAATTGTGATTTTAGAATTTGTACTACTTCAGTTTGTACAGGCAATACATCAAGAGTCACTGAGATTTTCATATTAAGATGTTAATATTGTGGCATATTGTGACTCTGAATTGCGAAGCATTTCTTTGCCTGTTTAATGTCATTTCCAACTGGGTGTTAGGTAGCTTGGCTGTATCCAGGGAAACCCAGGGTATTTGAAAGAGTATGTTTCCAGCTTCAGAAAATAAGATTCCATTTTAAAAGTAGATTTGGAATTTAAGTAGAATATATCTATATCTTTTATCTATATATATCTATATATCATATATATGAGAGAGAGAGACAAGGAGACAGAGACAGAAAGAGATGGAGAGACAGATAAAGAGAGAGAGTTCAAATTAAAAAACACTAATTTGGGATTCAGTGTGTTCTTTAAGTAGCTAAAAGAGATGCTGAAAATTTTCTTATCAGACTGCCAGTGATTTGTGTTAAAGATGAAGGAATGGAGTCCTAATGGCAGACATTGAAGATATGTCAGTGAAGTTATGTAACAGAGATCTCAGATTTGGATTTAGTTATGACTATGATTTTACACTTAGAAACTCTGTCGAAATAGTTTGGTTTAGCAGTAATATTTTTCAGCATTTTATAAATCTGGGTAAAATGATATCGTTTGTACACTGTCTTGTTGAGTCGTATTGGTGTTAGTGGTCTGCATCACCTGTGCATACTACTGGGACAATGACATATACCTCTAATTTCTGAGGCTATCCTGCCGACCTGGGTTTAGGGTGGGGCCCTGTGACTACTGAAGAATGACTTTCATGTCTAATCCCATGGAAAATTGGCACATTATAGCATATATGTAGTTTCAGCTCTGTTTTAAAAACACCATGCACAGTGTTTAAAGCTTTTGCTTAACTGAACATTGGTGCAGTTGCATTTTTTTAGTTCAGTAATTTGGAGCTGCTGGCACAGGGCCCTCTGCAGGTCCCCGTGACTCATGTGCTGGGGAAGTGTGATTCAAGACATCAGAGTCCTCTCTCTCATTTGCTGAAACTCATGTTTTGACTGTGGGCAAGTTTTCATGGCAGCTTTAAAACAAATATTCTGTGATAATATTTGGAAGCTGGGTGATGTTTAGCCTTACATAAGTAGGATTAATATAAAGTTCATGGACTTTCAGGCTATCCGCTACATGTAATTTTGGAAAACTAGTTTAGTCTTCTTTGTGTTTTTAGTATTTAACTCTTGTGCTTCTAGTTATGTGTGTCTAAACAACTAGCACTATTTAGAAAGAAACCTGTTGTTTTACTTACTAGTAAATTAGGATGGACCAAATGATATTAGGGCGTAAGTGTGAATACCACTATACTCACAAATCACTTCCAGCTGTTTCAGAATACAGTTTCCTAGAAATGGCTCACACTTCTTGGATCTGTCTGCCTCATTCAGTGCTCCTGACAACCGCAACTTAATCTACTCCCACCCTCATAGGAGATATAATCTGCAGTTTAAATTGTTACAGTGACATGGGTGCTGTTGAGGGATCATCAATACTGGACTGGTTTGTTAACAAAGCCAATTAATATGAAATTTTCTGTCTTTTCCCTTGGAATTGGGTTATAGGGTAATGTTTCTTCTTATTAGAACATGGAAGCCTGATCTATTAGACTCTACCAGTGACACTTGTCCATTTGACTTAACCAGGTGTTTCTCGCCACTGTTTCTGCTTTCCACAAATTCCATTAAACGCGCAGAAAAATTAGTTAATACGTGTTCAGCAATTGTATCAGGTGGTGCCAGCATACTAGCTGTAAGAAAGCAAAGCGCATAGGAAAGGCCTATAGTTTCTACGCTCTCTTTGGGCCTGACTTCACTGCTTTCCAGCTCTTGGGGTGGTGAGTCTCGCACAATGGGCTACATCCAGCTTTCTTTCACCAGAAGAACTGAGGATGCATTATTCCAGAATCCCTCTTAGAAAGAAATGTGAGCCTGGAATGGCCTTGAATTAAAAATATAAACAAAAACCAAGGGGGTGTGTAAAATTCATACCGAATAGTATTGTATAGTCCTCTTGACTAGTTTTCCAAGTGTTTAGCTTTCATGACATCCTCTAATCCACTGGACTTCATCATCTATGTGGTGACACATCATGTTTCCATGGCCTCACCATGCTGAGATAAGTTCTTTCGGTATGTAGGATATTTTAACCATTTCTTGAGGTCTTGATTTACCTGTCTCACTACACTTTGATTAGTCACTAGCTCCAGTGCCTAGCAATTAGTAGCCAGGATCTATGCTCCCCACCAGGTGGCAACACTAGACTCTGACTTGTGTGCTAAGTACAGCCTGTTCAGTGGTACAGCATAGCTACCTCCACCCTCCTTCATGGACCTCTTAATGTATTTGGGGTGATTTCTTATGCATTTAAAGGCCTTGCAAGGAGCTGCTGGGCTGTGTGCTATTGTGGCTGACACAATTCAGGTTTGACTGTTTGCATAGCAGAATATTTCTTCAATGCTGTTTCAAATCCCTGAGTTATTAAAGATAAGGGACTTCTTTAAGTTTAAAAATCTTAAGAGGAAAACAAAAAACCCAGAGATTATTCTGACATATCAGGCATGAAAATAAGCAACCTTTCATATGTTACTGCACATCTAAATAGGCAAATAGACAAGAGTTACAGAATGGTAGAAAACTACAATAATGCAAAATACAAAGTATTTTAATTTTGCTTTTGCTTATGGAGACTTGGAAAGATTAAATCATACTAGAATAAAGATTCTTCTCAGATACAATTTCAGATTCTATGCTATGCCAATTATATTATGCAACCCTACCATAAAAACAACTTAAAGATTTGCTGAGGTCTACTGAAGTAGCCACAGTGTTCTGGAATGCTTGAATAGTCTTTTCAGTGAGACAGGAAAATCAAGGGCTGCTGAACTTAATTTTTTAATGGAGAAAAATGATGTCGTCTATTGTGAGGTCTCGAGGGATTCCATGAAAGCCCTAATATGCATTTATGCAAATGTATATATATGTATACACACACATATAACAATATTTATTACTATCTCAGTCTGTTTTTCTGTTGCTATAACAAAATACTGGAGACTGTTGACTTTATAGGAATAGATAAAGTGGCTCTTGTTTCTGGAGGCTGGAAAGTTTAATTGCATTGTTTGGGCATCTGCTGAGGGCCGTTATTATGACATAACATCTTGGAGGCGATCATGGCTACACCTAGCAATAGCGCTATGTTCAATCTCTCTTCTTTTTTTAAAGCCACTGCTGCTCTCAAGGGGTCCATGACGGGGTTGTCTTCATGACCTCATCTAACCTTAGTCTGCTGCCCAAGCTTCCGTGTCCAAATAAAACTGACACAGGAACTAAGGAAGATTCCAATGTGGGACACACTCAAGTGATCGCACTTACATCTAGCAAAAAAAAAAAAAAAAAGACATAAATGCAGGATAGCTAAAACCTCAGTTATACTTTCTTTGTCTTAAACTATAATGGACCCAATTCCATGAATTCATAATTGTTTTTTCTTACCTGCTTAAAACTTTGAAGAATCTCTGTCACTTCTGATCTCATGGTATTTGTTTTCCAAAAACAAAACAAGGAAATAAATGTGTATTTTATATTATAGGAATTGGGCAAATGAAGACGGTTTTTGCCTGTGCCCATGATCTTAGTGATTGGGAATTATTTTACAGTGCTTGTTTCCCTCCCTGGCTGTGGAGTGCAGAGCAATCCAGATGGCCAATACGTAAACACCGGGAACCATGCTCGCTCCAATCTCTTAGGAGCGCAGAGGCTCCCAGTCCCAGGACATGTGTTTCTTGTCTCGTGTTTTACCTTCACACACACTTGTGCTTTCATTTTCTTCACGTTACATGGTCTTCACCCTTCTTACAAAGGGGTAGACACTTCCAAGCCTGTCTGGCACTATTAACGCCTTGCACATTTAGTACTCTTTTGTAAAACTGTGTAACCCAAGCTGCCTTCAGTTTTACCTTTTAGAATGCATTCCTAATTCATTTTTTCTGTCATTATTCTATTCTCAAAATTAATACATCTAGGCCTGATGAGGTGGCTCTGCAGATAAAGGCACTTGCCATATCAGCTGGATGACCCGAGTTCAGTTCCCAGAACCTGTGGCGGGAGGAGAAAATCGACTCCCAGAAGTCGTTGTTCTCAGAGCTCCACGTGCACTCTGTGGCATGAAGATTCCCCCAACATAAATTTTTAATAAAAAATTTTAAAGTAATAAATCTAAGTTTGAAGAGGAGAGACTGAGACCACAGACTTTGCAGCGGCACTTGGATCCTGCTTGTCGGTGCAAGTAAATATTTGACCTCGGACCGTTTCCTAAGTCTCCTCGTTCAGGAAATGGAATAAAAAGGAGATAAAACACATATTTCATTGAGCACAGAGCCTGGCACATTGTGAGCGCGGTCACTGTTATTATTAACATATCTTGAGGGGGGAAAGCCTCACAGTTGCAAAAGCACTGTTCAGAAGTAAATCACCGTTTTGGAGTTTCATGCAGGTCCTCTAGAAGGACTCACCATGAGCAAACGGTACGCAGCTGTCACTGTATGACATCAGGGTTCACATCCATCCTCTCACTGGACCTCTGATGGCCTGAGGAAAGCCTCTCGTGGCTCCTGAGTGGATTCTTTATTGGCTCTTGTTACATGGTGACTGTGTTGGAACTGGATGTTGCCAGTCCATGCATGTTGCTCTCTCTGAGGAGAAAGACAAAATACTGGTCCAGGCCAGCTCTTGCCCTACCCTAGACATTACATATAACCTTCTTTACAGCCCCGTGGGCTAGGCCATTACTTAATTCCTCATTCTATGCACTTACTATTGCTGAATTAAATGTCAGCAAATATAATTTTTCAATATGTATTTGTTTAAGCTGGGCATGCATCTCATATTTGTAATCTTAGCACTTGGGCCTGACATAGTAGAACTGGCAAGAGTTCAAGATTAGCCTGGTCTATATATTGAGTTCAAGGCCTGCCTGGGCTGCCCAGTGAGACACTGGCTAAAAAAAAACAAAGTAGAGTAAAATAAACAAAAACAAACAATTGTTCTTAGAACAGATAAATGTAATTAACATAGATTGTCTTGAAAGTTTAGCACACATGGTGGTATCTGTATGGTTATAATGGAGAGAGAGGATTTGAAGGATTAGTTTCATACATTAGCCTGTATATCTGATAATGAGATTCAGGCATTTCTTTTGCAAAACGCTCTTGTGTTTGTGTTTGTGTGCGTGTGCGTTTGCGTGCGCATGCATGTGTGTCTGCCTCTGTCTGTTGGCCTGTGTATATAGATTCACGAAAATCCTGGTACTGACCAAGGTTGTGCTGTTTGGAGTTTAAAAGAATGTAGTGGTACAAGTAATTTGCATATAAGCCAGGTCATTGGGCACCAGTACAGCTGCTTGATTGATCCAGACATCTTATTTCCAATTGCTTTACAATATGTTCCACTTGAAGTCTGTGGAAGAAATAACTAAAGGGTCTTGGTTAATGTCTTTCATTTAGAAAAAAAGGTAGAATTCAAGCTAGACCACCTCCGTGGGGCACATGCTATTGCACTGAAAGCTCCTTTTGTAGTCCTTCTGCTCAACATCCTTGAACTCTCTCTTCCGTGATTTGTAGAGTGCAGTTTTATGCATATAATCAGTTAATTCCTTCTCACTTAACTTACAGTGTGGCTTCTGAGGTGAGGAGAAGCTATGCATAAAATCGCAAATCTCTGAAATCTAAAATAGGGACTTTCACTCGGACGGAAATTGATTCTTTACTCTTTTGTTCGTTGTTGCTTGATGGCAGGATCAGCGTTGTCTTTCTCCTAAAGCCTGAAATAGATCTGATAAAGTACAAAGTGAAATCTTTTCCCTCCTTTTTCCCAGCCTCGGAGGGTACACCATTTATAGTTCCACTGTGACTAGGTGGTAGATTTTTCTGTCTTTGCTCGTACAAATGTGTCGATGACTTTTCTGGAAAAAGCAAAGATCACATTCTTGAGTTAGGAGCCGTGCTGTTTGAGAACAATAACGTTTGCTATTGTCGGTATGCAAAAGGGAGCGATATTAGTGTCACTGGCAAGTGACTTTTTATAAGCCACTGGTTGCAACAGGGGTGAAATCAAAGGCAGCTAGTGACATGGTTTGTCTTTCATTTCACATCACAGGATGTGTCCTCAACTAATTTTTTTTTTTAAAAGAATGCAGTATTCAAGTCGGAGTTCTCTAAATTAAACTGATAAACTAAACCGCTTTAAAACTCCTTGTTGCGTTGAAGACGGTGGAGGACCATTCACCCTGTTTGTCCTGTTTGTTGTCCTGGTGTGATTGTTGTCTGTGGACCTCTTAGATGACTCTGTAGGCTTATGTGGTGAAGTTCTGTGGTTGTTCATGGAGATTCCTGTTGCCCGGGAATGTAACACTGGTTTGGCATTTGATATTTAAGTTGTTGTGGCTAATGGGACCCCGGAGAGGCCTGTACATGTCCAGCTAGCTCTCTCTGAAGTTTATCTACCTGATTGGCATGTCTTTTCTGTCCCCATTACACTGTACTGACAATAATAGTTTCCATGATAGATACAGATTGAATATGGTCTCATGGTATCTTTATATAAAATATTTGTTCAGAAGATAATTTAGAAACACTGTGACATGTAAGAATATTCAGAACTCAGCTCATCCTATGGTGGGCAATTCAATGTGAGACTATTTTAATTTAAATCTAGGGGTTTTATTTCAGATAATTGCTACTAGTAAAATTAATGATATTTTCTTCAGAGTAGTATTGTTACATCTTCTATCATTTATTTTTAACATTTTATTCAAATTTGATTTTAAAAAATTGTGTAGCAGGATAACTTTGTGCACTGTTTGTTCTACGGAAATTTAGATTTTGTGTTTTTGCACTAGATGTCTACCCAAGACAAAGAAGCTGAATACTGCCACGGGCCATGCTTAGGTTATCACTTTGGGAGCTCAGGGCAGAAATCCCTTTGTCACCTGCATGTGTAATTGAGAAATTATAGTCAAAGGAAGCTGCCCTGATGAGGAGTCTCAAGGTTAACACCTGAGAGGTCAGCACATACCAGTCATGCAGTGGACTTGGGCCATGAGTAGCCACGGGCCAGCAGCATCTTCACAAGCCAGGTCGGGAGAGTAATGAGGATACTCAAGTGCCTTGATAGACACTTGGTGCACAGCAGAACCCCAGACATGAACTTATAAAAGCAATAGCCAGTAATTCTATAAATTTAAAGAAAAGTATGGGCAACATGAGAAAGCATACATCATCACTGATTTCAAGCGGTAGGGTAAGTGCTATAAGAATCTGCTGTGTTGTCTTATTCAGCATTTATACTCGCTGGAGTATAATTGCTATGAGCCTACTTTGGTGCTGCTGACCGATATATGTGGCTATAGCAGCACATGCATATACGAAAGCATTTCAAGGAAAATTGGGATCGTGTCAACATGCTACACATACCTGCTTTTAAGTGACAACATACTGAGACATTTTGATATCCATAGCAGTAATTGTGTTTTACATAGTTGAGTTATTTTAAGTGCATTTGTTTTATTTCCATGAGGGGAAACATGTTACAATCACCTGTTTTGTTCTTTCTCTGTAGGAAGAATGTTTCTTGAACTTAGAGGCTCCAATATCTAGAGTATGTGGATATGACACCCCATTTCCTCACATTTTTGAGCCATTTTATATCCCGGACAAGTGGAAGTGCTATGATGCCCTTCGCAAGATGATCAACTATTGACCACAGAGGTAGGTGTTACCTTCTGTTGATGTTTACAAATGGCGTTTGTGCCCTGTTACCCAGGATCAACTGCCACCTGTGTGTTCTATTTTGGTGAACAGTAACTTTCATAACCAAGCGGTTACTTCATAAAAATGCTCAGACTTCTGCTAGCATATTTACACCCAGTAGACATATGTCGAGAGTAGTAGGATTTATAGGCAGTATCAGTGTGCTGGTATTAAATAATCAAATACACTGTCTCCTACTCTGGTCCCAATTTTCCCCTTCATGTTGTATTGTTCCAGCTTTTTAAAATTGCCTATGTAGAAACGTAATTTCTATTTCTTGAAAGGGACCTCTCACAGATCAGACTCTAGTTGTTTATAATATGTTAAATGACACTCAGAAGTTTATCTTCATGTTATCCAGAAAACTTGTTTTTATGAGAAAGCTTATTTAGTATAGAGAAATTTTTACTAAGAAAGAAACAAATCGAAAGAAAAAAAAAAAAACCCTAGCATTACTGCTATTTGCAGAATCTTTTTTGACAAGTGACTGTTTTAATTGGTAGGAGGGAGGGCTTGTTTGTTTGGTTTTGAAACAAGATCTAATTCCAGCTCAGGCTGGCCTTAAAGTCTCCTATCATCCTGCCTCTGCCTCCCAAGTGCTGGACTCACAGGCGGGTGCCACCACACCCAGCTTGAAATCTCGATGAGAGACTACACTTGTTCACAGTGTTTTCTAAGTTGGAGTTACCAAGCCTGTCAGCAGTGCTGTTCTAGGAAGAAAAAAAAATAAAAGAATATTGCTAAGAATTATTTGGTTTTCAAGTTTTTAATATAGAAGTTGCCAACACTGACACCCTGCTTTTAATGTGTTCCAAAATGAGGAGATGAGATTGGAGAATTTATATTTTAATATCTTAGTTGTCTAGAAAGTAATAATAATGCACTTTGAGGAACCAAGATTTTTCAGAAGATAAAAGGAAAATAAATTCGGCATGGTCACAACAGCCTTTTCCTGTTACAATACTGAATGATGCAATTCTTAAATTCTGTTCATGGCTTGTGGAGCTAGCTTGTAGAAGATCATAGAAAGCATTTATGTAAATAAGGTCCCCTTTTGTTACTACATTTCCATAATCTCCACAGTCTAATAGCTGTGTTTTGAGACTATTGTTACAGGTGTCAATTAGAGGTGTTGACTACACAGTACTGCAGGTACAGAGTCTGCATTTCTGATGCCATGAAAGTATTGGGATTCTGTGGTCAGTGGCCCCTAGTGCTCTTTGGAGATCTTCCTCCTCTCTGGGGGAGTCTCTCCATGGACTCTGTGCTGGAAAATCAAGGAAATGTGGCCATATGACTTACTGCTAGTTTTAAAATATTTTAAAATAATTTTTGTTGTCTTTAAATTCGGTTTGTGCATTTGATTTTAAATGTAAACAAAGTATGTTAGCCTATGCCAACAATGTGATAAAGGGATAAAATAGCTTTTCTGTGTTGAAAGCTAAATATGTTACTAACAAAAGTAAGTATGCATGGATCTAAGAATGCTTATAATTGTTACTGGTTTCTTTTACAGAAAACCGGGAAGATTATGACGAGATATGGAAATATTTTTCTGGACTTTTTTATATTTCCTTAGACTTCTTTCTTCTTACATATAATTTTATGAAATGAACTATGATGGATATTGGCTAAAGAGCTGCAAATCACTTATTGTGTTAATATGAGTGGATTTTGTGTGTTAAAGTATCCTTTAAAGAGCTCCATGGGTGGCCTTATGATTGTTTCATAACTATAAATATTGGGTAGCGTTGTATTCAATAAAGCAAAATCACATTGCCTTCAAATTGTGTGTGTCTTCTTTAGTTGGTAAAAAGGATTCTCATTGCAGAATAATGGGTTGTTAACTTGCTAACTGAATTTGAGTTAAAGTAAAATATTTATTCTAGAAATGCTGACGTTTCCTCTTTATTGTACTTGGTTTAATTCTTTATGGTCAAGATGGTTTTGAGTTGGCAAAACTTTTGGAATGTTTTTCTCCATCGCTCCCTCTTGGTTGAACAAGGTTACTTGCGGATCTGATTCCACTAGGCTAGAGGGATTGAATCATCTCTGCTGGTGCCCTTCCTTACTCAGTAGAGCATCTAGCTACAATTGTAGGTGTTTCCCCTGCCCCAAGAGTTCGCAAAACAAATTCTGTTTCTATTTATTCCTATTTCTATTTCTCTGTAGATAAGAGAAAAATATTAGCAAGCAGCAATGGCTTCTGCCAGGTGGACCCTTTCCTGGGGATACTGGCTGGGCCTCATTTTGCTTTCTCTGCCCCTCTTCATAGTTCCAGAAGATCTGAAAACAGCCTAAGGAATTCCCCACAGAGCCATCACCCTGGCCTGCTCTTGGAAATTGAGCAGTTTGACTCTCCTTCCCTTCCATGGCCCCTGAACAACTTCCCCATTCAAGTTTTGGCAGAAAGGTCCATGACAAAGCAGTGAAACAGGATTCTCCTGTTTCAAAAACTGAACATTTCCTTATAATTACAGATATGTATTTTTCTTTAGGACTGTAATTGTAAAGGCTGCACCCTAGTTGTTTTTGCCAATAATTGGGGAAGGCTACGGAAGGTAACTGGTAGATTGTCACTAACTTGGAGACAGAATAGGGTGCTCTACCAAAGGTTCTGTGCAATGGACCACCGGTTCGTTAGGTTTGAAAACAAAGCCCTGTCCTTGGGTTAAAAATAGAAAGCCCTGTGCAGATAAGTTGGGAAGAGATGCAGGTTGTTAGCCACAGTTTGGAAAAGAGCAAGTCCAGTTGGCTTGCTGAGCAGGACGTTTTGGGTTTAAGATGCCAAAACTGTCTAGACCTTGGCTTTGCTCTTTATTCTCCCACAGGCCCAAGAGTAGGCCTCCTCTACTCCCCTGGTCCAGCAGAACAAGAAATATGCCATAGTCAGCCACTTTTTGCCTAAGTACATCCTATGAGAACAGGATGTCTCCAGTTGAACTTGTTTCTTCAGTTGATGCTACTTAGGATTACGTGAACCTCTTCATTAGTCGCTTTGCTACCATGTTTTTTAATACTAATTTCTCTACTCATTGGTATTTGAGGATTTTCCCTTAGCTACTTAAGATTTAATTTCTTCTAACTTTCTTTCAGAAATGAAAAGTACAGGATGAGTCTGGGGACAATCTGTGTACTAAGTGTAGTATTTGAGAACACCATCCCTCCTCTAATTAGCCTTACAGGCCCTAGCTGTAACAGATAATATTCAATATGAAGCTCAAAACAAACACATCTATATTGTAAGCATAGGCTGCTCATTCATTCCCAGCCTTCCAGACCCTAATAATCACACAGAAACTATATTAAGTACAACACTGCTTGGCCTATTAGCTCAGTCTTCTTATTAACTAACTCTTACATCTTAAATTAACCTATTTCTATTAATCCGTGCATTGGCATGAGGCTGTGGCTTACTAGTAAGAATCTAGCATCTGACTC
Organism: Ondatra zibethicus; assembly: GCA_004026605.1. NCBI lineage: Eukaryota > Metazoa > Chordata > Mammalia > Rodentia > Cricetidae > Ondatra > Ondatra zibethicus. The sequence goes on along the minus strand of PVIU01006220.1, from coordinate 40,789 downwards.
CTTTGGCAACTACATGGCATCTCTCTCACTCCACCTACCCTCTCTCTATATCTCTTCCAGCCTGGCTATATTCTGCCCTACTATAGGCCAAAGCAGTTTCTTTATTAACCAATGGTAGTTAAACATATTCGTAGCATACAGAGGGGAATCCCACATCACTATATAACTGCAAAAACCCACTTTTTTTTTAAAATAAAACATGTTCTGTGTTGTACAAATAAGGAAAATGGTGTCAAGATGGCACTTGAGATAGTAAATAAATGCCAATCTAATCTCCCACTACTATAGACTGATCTTACGCATAAGTCTGCTCCCTGTGACAGCATGGATATATATGTTAGTTTAACCTCCCATAGTTCCAATTGCTCTAGTCTTTTTAAAAATATAATATTCTATTGTATGCATTTCAGACACTGGGCTCAGAGGCCTCTCAGCTGGAACTGACATGGATGCCTCTTTCCTGAGGACTAGCTTTTACGGAAGTAGAAGGCACCATGCATGCTCCCAAAGGAGAAAAGCAACCAACAATCTTATCCTATGATCCACAACAGCAGCCATTATGGAACAGTAACCCCAAGGGTGTAGTAATGGCACACATACCTTGATAGTAATTGACAGCTCTCTGTTTGGACTTAAGACCTGCTTGTGCTAGGTACTAGAAACCTAGCCAACTACCCAGGACTAGTGAAGTCATGGATCTTGGAGAACCTACAACTGCCACTTTACTAAACAAGCATACATCCTAACTACATTCTATATGTTCTAAATATTTCCCCAATCACCCAGAGATAAGTGTAGTCATTACGCCTGTTAAAGAAACTTCTCTTTGTAACAGATGAAGACTATTATAAGATGAAATGAAACTACAGTTAATCAAAATGTAGAGTTGTGGATGTGTAGTCTCAACTTACAGACACACACACATACACACACACACACACACAACAATTAAGGAAAGGAGAGGCCATGAATTTCAAAGAGAGCAAGGAAATGATGTAATTATATTATAATCTCAAAAAATTAGAAATATATTATACAAATGCTTTACAAAACTGATAGACAGTGTAGGTGAACAGACCTGTGCACATTAGGCCAGGGACTGAGGGGAAAACTAAGTACTATTGTTCTACTGAAGGAACATAGCAATAAAATGACTCCTAATGACATTCTGCTATACTCATAGATCCATGGCTTGCCCAGCTATCATCAGAGATGCTTCCTCCTCCAGCAATTCAGAAAAAATACAGAGATTCACAGCAGGCATTATGCAGACAGTGAAAGACCTTGAAACCCTCAGCCCTAGACAGGATGTTTCCATCCAATCCCTCTCCTCATGGTTTAAGGAACCCTGTGGAAGAGGTGGCTGGAAGAATGTAAGATCCAGCAGAGATGGAGGGCACCAGGGAAACAAGGCCTTCTCTATAGAGTGGGATCGATGCACTTAGTGGTTCCCAGAAACTGGGACAGCATGCACAGGGTCAGCATGGGTGTGCACCAGATGTGGTCCTTGAGCCAAAAGCAGACACATGCCCCCAACCCTAACCCAGATGCTATTTCCAATTGACAACCACTTGCAAATGAAACAATTAGTATTCTGCAAGGGAGTCACAGTGGAGAAGCACACTACTCTTAAAGTTAGGCCCATGCCCCACAGTAGATAACTGACTCAACACCTTTGGAGGTTCTTTATCTTTATCATGTGTCAGGACCTTTGTCTTTTTTAAACCTTACAGGTCCCCTGCTTACATATATGGCTTCCAGTTTTGTGTTTTTATGGCAGTCCTGTGTATATGAGCATGTCTGTGTGTCTGTGTCTATGTGTTTCTTATGCTTTTTCTCCAGCCCTTTTCCTTTTGTTTGTTTTGTCCTATTCCTATTGGTTTGGTTTTGTTTTATCTTGTGTTTTATTATTGTCACTTAGATGCCGCTTCGTTTTCTAACAGAGATAGAAAGGGACCAGATCTGAGGACGTGGGGAGGAACTGGGAGGAGTTGCAGGAGGGTACACGGTAATTAGAATGTATTGTGGAAAAAGTCCACTTTCAGTGAAATAAAGACAACTAACCACAAATAGAATTTAAACCAGTATATTATTTTATACATCATTGTATACTTTATATTTTATTAATTTTCCATAAATTTATAGTGGGTATGTGAACTGGGCCAGTGTTGGGTAGCAGTTATTCCTTGGGAATAAAACCGCCCTTGTTGGAGGGAAGCTTGTTAAGACAAAGGATGTTCTAAGGGGAGGTGAAACACCCCCATCCTGCAGGGCAGCTGCTTAAGACATTGAATATCCCGTGTGGAGGAGGGGAGGTGAAACATTCCATCCAGCAGGGAAGCCTATTAAGCTCATAGGCATAACATACATAACTCAGAGGCTTTAGAAATCCCTGTAACTGACCAGATTCTTTTAGCTCCCCCACCCTGGCATATATAAACAGCAGGAACTATTGAGAAATACTCTCAGACTATCTGAGCTACCTAGAAGAAACTCAAGCTGGGAAAGCGGCTCAAACCAACTGAATTACTTAGAAAAGTTACTCTCCAACTTGCTCAGATGCCTGCAGGTTGCAGTGTGCTTCATGCTTCTACCTTTTATGAGCTGTCACCCAAGTTAGGGTCACCCAGCTATCTCTGTGTTATCTCTGTTGTTCCTGTAAGTAACCCCTCACCCATACTCAGATAACCCAATAAAACGTATTGGCTCACTAAACTAAACGTTAGCAGTATCTTTACTTTGGTCTGTTCGTTCCCTCTCTGGGGTGAGTAGATATTTCTTCGTGTTGTTCTAGGAGTTGAGTTGAACAGCCAGGCACAGGTTACAGTTTAAAATGCAAAGTTAACAGAGCAACAATCTCTATAAGAAAACACAACCAGTATTAAAAACAACAACAACAACAACAAAAGTACAAGAGCAAAAAGGGCTGGGGGAGGGCAGATAAAGAAAGGCCACAGGAAGTAATAGGACAATGGATGGAATAGGGTACACCCCTGGTTAATCAGGAAGAATTTAGGTTGGGTTAAGAAACAAAACCCATTTAAAGGCTGCTTATCTGATAAAGTCTTCATGAAAGTTGATGTAGAAAGGCCAAAACGTTGACATAGGATACTGGGGACATGGCTCAGCTGGTGATGTGCTGTCGGCAAGCACAAAGACCCAAGTTTGATCCCTGTACCTGTGTAGAACTCTGGGCATGCTGGTGTGTGCCTGTAAAACAAGCACTGATGAGGCAGATAGGGGAGGCTGCCTGAGGCTGCTGGGCCTGCCAGTCTCACTGAGTCTCAGAGAGGACCAGGTTCAGTGAGAGACTGTCTCAAAACTGTCTCCCTCATGTTGACCTCTGGCTCCTACATGCATGTGCACATAGGAGCATGTGTGTACATATGAAGGCACACACAATTTAGCACAGAAAATATAAAATACTAGTAAGGTGAAAATTTTCAACAAAATTCATAATAATCCAAATAGTAGAGAAAGGAAACTGTATTTTCAGTATTGACACGAGGAATATACCACGGTGAAGGTGTGTCAGTTAAATCCTTTATGTTCTTAAAAGGGTAACATTAAAAAATTAAAAAAGACATAAATACTGAAGGTCTGGACAGAAGATGGTCAGAAGAAAATGTTGTACGCGAATTTCAGTTAGATAAGTAAAAGGTTGGGTTGGTAAATCTGTATAGTTAAGCTGTAGCTAAAGCATTTAATCACATCCCAAGGCACAAAGAAAAGTAACACTATGCTCCCCAAAGGAAAACATATGAAAAAGCACCTTATTTTCTCACCACATCCCAAATTAGTAGCAAATATTCCAGCTTCTTGGAAATAATAAAGCACCCAACTTAGTAACTGTGAAACCAAAACGGAAATGGAAAGCAGTTACCAGATCTTTAGAGTGTTCGCTCACAGATGGGTCAGCTGAGATTTGGGGGAGGTAAATTCATAGGCTTGAAACTTTTCAAATAGAAAACTGGAATCATAAGACTTGGAAAATAAAGAACAAAGAAGAACACAGAGAAAGAAAGCTAAAAGTAGAACTCTCCAATGAGGAGTATAAAGTTTTTTTTTTCATTTAATTTTATCCTATGATGGTAAAGTTATTTTAGTGTAACCTGTGACATGTACGTCTAAGGACTCCATAATGGCCATGAATGCTTACACTGCCTGGGTTCTTTCTTTAGGGGTGAGGGAATACTTTTGCAAAACTGAGTAGTTTTGCCTCCTAGTGTTGCCAGACTAGGTCTTCATTACTAGAGTATCATACCTCACTACTTTAATCAAACGGCTTACCAGGGCATTGGTTTGCTAAAAATTCTTTAGTTTCTTGATGGAGATCTCCTTGGACTAAAAGCTCTCACCATAGTCAGTGACTATAAAGAGAATAATTGATTCAAAACTGTTTTCTTGGGCCTAGAGACAGGGGACAGCTCAGTTTATACCATGTTTGCTGTGTAAGCATGCGGATTCGAGTTCAGCCCTCGGAATCTGTGTAAAACCAAAGTCTGGCATGGTGGCACAAGGGCAAAATTCCATTGCAGAGGAGGTAGGTAGCTAAGTTTTACCCTGCCAAACTAGCCTACTGAACTGTGTCAAACCCCTGGGGAATAAAATCCAAGTTTGGCCTCTGACCTCTACACACAGACACATCTATGCCCGTGTGCGTGGACAAACACACACATACTCACACTTTTTTTTTTTTTTGATCATTGGATTTATCCCATTCCTCCAGACCCAGGAGTTTTATGGGTTCCAGAAGGGCAGAGTCTACAGTGTGACCTTGCTGCTGGTGGTTCCACAGAAGCCTGGAGTGGCCTAGAATCATGCCAGGTTCTGGCGGAATAGGAGTGGAAATGCAAGCATGTGCCCAAGTAGCACTTGACTCCCTGTGCTTAAAGTGCACATTCAAGATAATGTTTTGACACTGTGTTTTTTTCCAGAGCACTTGCCACTAATTCCATCAGAAGAATGAAGTTATTAGTTCCTCATTTGGAATGCTGAGACCCTAAGTGTTTTGGATTTGAAAACTTTAAAAGATTGAAATGTTTTCATAAATAGGAGATATCTTATAGCATAGAATATAAGTTGCAACACAATATTCATTTACATTTCATATGCATCTCATACGCAAAGTCTAAAGGTAATTTATACGGTATTTTTAGCGGTCTGGTAAGTAAAAATACGTCCACTGAGCCCTCAAAAAGCAAAGGTACCAGGACCCTTGTCAACCAGGAGGACAGCCCAGGGCTTCACCATATAAATACAGTGAGCCATAACTTATTATTGAAACAAATGATAGAGATATGACATGCCGCTAGTACAGTGAACAGCGCGTGCTCAGGCTGACTCGTCAGTGCGGCACCAGACTCCATCCGCTGCTGAACCACAGCATCCTTCAGGCCCACAGAGATGCTCCAATGGAAATCCCCAGGCGATGGACACTGTTTCTCTCTGTTTGCAGTCTGTTTTGTCAGATAGATTGAGAAGTGTATTTGTTATATTCAAGAGCTAGTTCCAGGACTGGCTCCAAAGCTACAAAGAAACCCTGTCTTGAAAAAGAAACAAAACAACAACAACAAAAAGAAGTATATCTATTAAAGGTCTGTTAAAGGGCCCCGAGACAACACTGTGTTAAAAGTGCTCATGTATGTGGGCAAAATAAAATATAGTGCTCATTCAAAACTGTTCTGGTAAGAGGCTTGTGGTGGCTTGAATAAGATGTCCCCCATTATTTTAGGCATACGAGAGCCTGCTTCCCAGTCAGTAATGGTATTTGTGGAGACTTAGGAGGTGTGGTCTTGTAGGAGAAAGTATGGCCCACATTGGGGCAGGATTGGAGAGTTTAAAGACAAGCTGTTTCTAGTTTGCACTCTCTGCTTCCTGCTTGTGATTCAATATGTAAGCCCTCAGCTTCCTGCTTCTGCTACCATGCCTTTACTTCCTGATCGTAGATTCTTATTCTCCTGGAACTAAAAGCCAAATAAACTCTTCTGTAAGTTGCCTTGGAGTGAAACCTGTACAGTAGTGAACAATAGGAGCAGGGCAAGGTAGCAGCTGTCATGCTCCAGTGACAGGGCAAGGTGGCACCTGTCACACTCCAGGCTGGCTCCTCTTCTACCAGGGTCACCCAGCAGTGTTCCATGCTTACATTCTCTGAGGGGTCACGTCAAGGTCTTTGTAATAAGTCATTATTGCCTTCATTCAAGTTGGGCTTCCGTAGCTTGCAGCCGAGAGCATCCTGATTCAACCATCCTGGTAATTCAGCACACATTGAAATCGACGAGGGAAGCCCACGTGTTTTCAATAATGTTCATTTGGGGGAAATCCTCCACGGTTGGGATTAGTTTTGTCTTGTGCTTAATTTTCCTTTTTGTATCTATGACACACAAATTAGCTGCAGATACTCTGTTAATGTTGAGAGTCTTCGCCATCAAATAAGTGAATTCAGACTGTGAGCTTGAATGCTGTGTACCGCCATCTCCCCCCAGGGAAGCGAGCAGCTCTATAGCAGCTGTCCTCTAGGGACCTTGTTGATTGGTGATTGCTCCCATGACATCCCCTACTGTAGTCATGAGGTCTGAGCACTGTTTCTAACCTTAAACAGAGAATTCAAACACAGACCTTGGAAATTTTGTTTTTACAAAGAATGTTAATGTTGCAGGCTTAGTATGAAGTTTTTAATAAACTTTGTGTAAACCCTGATTTGCCCTCCTTCTGTTGAACTGAATGGTTATTCTCACCCCAATGTTTTTATTTTTTTAAATGAGGATTTCAGAATGTTGGAGAACAAAGAAGGGCCTGTGTTCCCAGCAGCTAGTATAAAACTCACATAGCACACTTTATCTTCCCAGCCTTCCTTTGTGCAGAGAGAAGTTAAGACCCTATTGTTAGCAATAAGTGGTACTTAAAAAAAAAATCTGTCTCTACAGATAGCTAACCTCACAAGGTTTTTCCCACTGGAATCTGTCCCCAAAGCTGGCTAACTCCTCATGGGTTTTTCCACAGTTATTTGGGGGAATTTCAAGCTGTGGCATCTGAGAAGGTGTACTGAGTTCATGCTTCCTTCTGGTTCCGACTGCCTGCAGAAATATACACCGTCTGCAGCTACAGAGGACAGACACCTCATGCCACTCCTGCCACAAGGCCCGTTCTAGTGTGGTGCCCTGAAGCAGCCCTCCAATCGGCTCACAGGATGAGCTTGGTGGACACTAGCTCTTGCTGGGTTTGCGGAGGTCTCCAGAAGAATCCGTTCTCTTCCCATGGAGACAAATGGCTCTCAAATAGTGAACTATGCTTCCCCCAAAACCTCACTGGTATTTGCTCATAGAGTTGTATGTCATGACCATTAAGTAGCTTGTCAACTATTGTATCAGAACCTCTGTCTATTTCTGGGGCACAGGTACTGGTGCTGGGCTGAGCTTGGGTTCCAGCTCCCTTTTCTCAGAGAAGAGACTTCTCCATGGGACTCCTTCATCCTACAGGCCAGCTTGGTCCTACAGCAAACTAAGACCCAACTTAGCATAATCCCCGAGGGAAAGAACTCAGGCCTATTCAGTTTATTTCCTGTTATTTTGTGCACTGTAAAATTTCATATAGATTATGGAACAACTGCTTGGAAGCAAAAAATAGAACAGTAGTGGTCTGTGATTCATGATGTAGTCACGTGGTCAGATATGATGCAGAATTTGCAAGTAATGATTATGGAAATTATGTGGAAGCGTGGAAACGATGGCTATTATGTATCTTTAAGTGGAAAAATCAGGCTTCAAAATTATATGTGTATATTGATTATAACTGCTATTTCTTGCGATTATAGTGATTATTACTTATGACTTTCCTTATAAAGGAATCCTGAGAGCACAGCAGCTGTGCTAGAGGACATACATGAACAATTCCACACTAAGCCATGATTCAGTTGTTAGCATGTATGTTACTAATAGAATGGAGTACCTCCTAATATATACTTTACCCAATATTGCCAAATTTTTCCATTGCATAGTTTTTCTCTTCTTCAAGGGAGCTGTCAGTGAATACCGGCACTAGGGAATCTTTTTGTTTTCCTTGTGTTTTTTTCAAAAACAGTAAATAAAACACAATAGTTTTCTTGCTGTCACATGCATATACACACCCACAGAGGGCTGCTAGAGAAACTCAGAAGGGAGAGTTCTAGAAAGAATTCACCTTCTACAGAATACTAAAGCAGAGGCTGTGTAAGTTTAGCTCATTCTACTCAGATGCAAATGTTCATTATTTAAGATCACCGCACAAGGAAAAGGTCACACTCATAGTTTTTAATTGAATGGAGCTTAATAAAGGGGTTTTGATAAAGATATAAGCAGATTAAAGGAACTGGAATGGAAAGCTGGGGCATCCAGGAATGAGCTCCTTAGCCTGAAGCCACAGTGGACCCTGGAACAGGGAAAAGCTGCCGGATGAGATGTGACCACAAAGACAAGGTACAAGTGATGAAACAGCCTGGCTGGGGAGGATCCGTGTCACTGGGGCTCCCTCCTAATTCCTCAGGCTGCTGGTGCTCCCATTGGACTAACCTGTCTGCATATGGAAGACATGACCTGGTGATTCTGTCCCTTCATGCCAGCCCCTCTGGGAACAGGGCTAGGCAGGCTAGAGATGGATTTGAAGGGTAAATGGAGAATAAACTGGGCATGGCAGATGTGAGTACCATCTTCCATTCTGAATTACAGAAATTAGACTTAGTTTCAGCTGTATCGTGTGATCGTTTTTACAAGGTAGTAATTATAACTCTCTTTGAATGAAGTGAAAATTAAATAAGACCGTGTCTCCAGGAGCCTCTCTTAAAGAGCCTGTGCCTCTGTGCCGAGTTTCTCACATGATACTGTCATCATCTTTTGCGTCATCCGTTCCCAGCAGGAGGAACTCCTGATCTACTCATCACCATGGGCACAGTGTGCAACAATGGGCCTTCCTGTGACAGCAATTATGATTTGAATGAAATAAAACGAGTTGGTAAATCAGCCTTAGAGCTGAGGGCCAGCTGTGACTAAAGTTAGCATCCTGATGTTTACACCTTGCTGTTCAGTCATCCCATTCTTATTCGAAGAAATGGATGACTACGTGAACGTTGCACTGTGAAGACGAGAAGTCACTTGTCTTGGTTTCAGGAAGGTGGAATTTGTTCCAAAAAAAATCCAGTTCTATGAAGAACTTTAAGCCTGATAAAGGAGAAAGTCACCATGTATTCTTTCTGCTCTTTCCCTCTCTGGCCCTCCCTCCAGCTCTTGGACCTTCCATGTCTCCTCTGCACTGCAAGCCAATTTCATTCTTGTCCCTCCACTGACTGCTTCATCGCCTTGCACTCTGCTCCCTGAAGAATGGCTTTCTTACTTTGTTTCCCATCACGAACAAACTCACTATTTGTCTATCTAATTCCAGGTTTCCCACAGTGAGAATAATGGGCCTAATGGATCCAGCTTAGGTCAGGCTCCTTGTGCTGGCCCATGGCTGGAACCAGAAATAGATGTAGGTATATTGGCATGGGGAAGACTGGAGAAAGGTGGTGTCTCCACAAAGTATGCCTGTCAAGTCACTTTCCCTGAAAGAGGTAGTTGTTTCTTCTTAATAAAGTGTTTTATCTAGACTTACCAATGAAGGCCAAGATGAAGTGTGGCTCACATGTTCTTTAGAAGATTATACAGAAGGAAAACAATTGGTGCTGGCAATAGGAGTTCCTTTCTGTTCCTTTTCTGTCATCAAACAGGGCACTCACACCCACGAGACACCGTACTTATTCTTTGCTTCAGGAAAATTTCTCGAGTGATCATTAAGAAACAGCCAGCTAACAAAACCATTACATGGCAAGTCTGAAAAATTGAGCCTATGTTACAGTAAGGCTTAGAAGCTGAAAGTGAGCTGAACTTTCCAGTTTGTGTCTCTGGGATTCTTCTTTTGCACATAGATCACAAGTCCTGGACACAAATGGGAAGGAAAGATGGGGATCCAACTTGTCGACAATATCAAGCCCCTGGCTTGTTAGGGGTCTAGAGTGGCCCTAAAGAGCAAACCCACAGAATTCACAGAGGGGTCTTAGATGATGCACAATTAAAGCAGCTCTTCTTTAATCTACTGTAAATTTATTTAGTTATCATATGTAGGCTGAGCCTTTTCTGAGTTGCTTTGAAATGTGTCTCTGAATAAGGGAGAAATCACAGGTTATTCCAAAGCCAGGGATGCACTCCAAGGAAGTCTGTTTGGAGACCGTGGGAAAGCAGTAACTCTTGCTATATCTTCTCTCTGATGTCCAACTCAATCGTATTTTCCTGTTTTTTTTTTTAAGCTATTTGTGATTTCACTTTTAATCCCTAGAGAAGAGAATCAAGTCACATTTTGCCTCAGAGTGACCCTAAGTTCCCAGTCCCCGACTCAGTCAGTGTCTTGTTGGCAGAAGACCAGAGATTGTATCACAGAAAGCATGCTGATGTTTTTCTCTGCAAGGGATCATGGGAGCTGCTATGTGACGATGCTCACTGAGTTATGCAGTTGATGTCACTGATGTTTCCATCCTGCAGCAGAACAGCCACAGAGATGTCCTGATAAGAATAGTACTGGGTCAACATTGTCCCTTTTCTGGGATGACGCAGCTATCAGGGCTGCCAAGGGAAGTTTCAGGAGCTCACACTGCCTTGTATGGAGGGACGCCTTCTCTTCGGATGTTCCACAGAAGTGAAAGTATTGAGTAGATGCTGGAACCAAGATTGACATTTATTCTGCAGAAAAAGACAGAAATTCCTCCCTATAGACTGGGAAACAAGCAGTGTTAGATGAAAGAAAATGATATCAGGTGGCTTGGAGTTTTAAAAATTTTTCTCACAAAGGGCAAAGGTGACTCTAGAACTTTGAAAAAGTGCTCAGTATTGGAAACTGTGATGTAAACTGTGAGTCCTGTTCCTTTCTATAAACTTCCTCACATCCAATGAAAGTTGAATTACCCAAAAGACATGCCTTTAGATGTAAGTTTAAATAAAGTACCTCTACAGAAGATGAAAATTCTATGTAATTTCACATAATTAAATGTAGCTATTTTGTCATGCTACAATTTTCTGCTCTGCTCCTTATGTCTACAATTTTGACGTTCGTCATGGGCTTGGGTGGCTTATTTCTGTGCAGGCTAACTCACATTTATGGGGTGCGGATGGTAATTACTCTTTACTCACAACCAAACAAGATGCCCCCAGTTCTCAGTCTGATGGCACTTGAGAAAAAAAATAGCACAGAGAAAAGAGGGAATGTTCCTCAACCCGAGCACAAACAGTGATGGTTTCACAAAGGTCGCTGCTTTTTCCATCTGTCCTGCCCTCTCTTCTCTACCCATCCTTCAATAAGAATTGGCTTGAGCGTCTTGATGTGAGCATCTTTGGAAAGCTGCACTTGGCACCCTGTTGTGCAAATTAATATTTCTTACTATAAAAAACAGTGTTTCCAAGAATATTTCATTAGCAAACATTCATTTTCTTGTCTCTTCACATAGATTTTACAGAATGACAAAGCCTGAAGTCATATTGTTTGTTTCTTCTTATTCCCATTCTCTCATACACACAAAATTTTGAGTTGTTTAGACTTTCCGTGTAGAAACTATTCATGTGCTAAGATCTCTGAGGCCAGAAAAGCTGAGCCCATTCCATGAGCATTGTATGGACTTTATCAGTATAAACATTACACTGGGCCAGGGACCAATGAAATTACAGAAATATAGACAAGGTTAAATTTTATACTTTCAAGACACAGTCCTTTGAAATTGCACCTTAACACTTTCCTTTATAATGTCCTTGATTCTCGACCCACCTGTTCTGCCTTCCGAGTGTTGGAGTTAAAGGCATGTGCCACCATGCCTGGCAGGCTACTGATGTTCTTTATTTCATGGATAGGGAGACACGGGTGGTGAGGTAAACAACAGCAAGAGTTCACACATACTTGAACTTGCCCACAACACTCTTTAGAAAATTTGGAATAACAGATGAACACCCCAAGATGGTGTTCTACAACCCACCAACCTTCCCCCTCTCCCCTCCATTCCCTTCTCCCTTCCTCTCTGTTGATGTGATTGTATAATTCATGTGCAATAGGGTTTGAACAGTATATGTTACTTGCATATGTATATTTTCACTTATAATCAAATATGTAATTATCCTAATTTTGAATTTTAGTAAGACCCACTATGTTTCCCACCCAGGGAAACATCTAACCAGCATTCTGAAAAACATGGCAAATGGCAAGGGCTCTGGGATAGACTACTGGAATACAAGAGGTTTGTAGAGCTGACCAGATCATTTACTCTGGACTTGCTGTTGGCTAGGGAAAGGGCATGGATGGATGTGGACATTGATGGATCTGTTTCTCCCTTGAATCACGTTATTAAGCAAGAGATACTAATGAAAGGACAGCTCTTCCGATCTCTGATTTTTTTTTTCCTTTAAGATAGGGTCACATAGTCCAGTCTGGTCTCAAACTTGCTGTATAGCCAAACACGACCTTTAACTTCTGATTCCCCTGCCTCTACATTCTAAGTTCTGGGATTACAGGTATGACCTACTATGCCTGATACCCTGATTTTTCAAGTAATTTTGAGCCAAGTATTATCATGCATGTCAAATGAGTTTCCCAGACTGTCTCAGATGTAAATAACGATCTTTCCCCCGATATTTTGTCTTTAAATCTGTTGGCTCCAACTTACACCAGAGTGAATAAGCTGGTTCATTTGTCAAGAGTGTCAAATTCTCTGGCTTTCAGCTGAGATGAAATCCCAACTTGTTCACACTGTAGAAATAGCCTCCTGATCATGGCAGCCAGTGCTGGCAATTCATAGAAACAAATTTGCTCCCGCTCTGGCTTTGCCTGTGCAGTCAGTAAACCTGCTGAAAGGCAAAGCCGCATCCAGGAATTAGTTCTGAGTAGGAGGCTATAATATGACACTCTGGGAAACATTTGAAAATCTAATGAGCTCCATACAAACGGTATTAGTTTTTAGGTATAATCACTCAAAGATGTCTCATAGTTTGTGCAGTTTGTGTTTTTATTAGTGCAGGGAGTGTTTTGGTTTTCTGCAAGCCAGTTTCACTCTCTAGACTAATGCCTTAACCTTGAGCCTCGGATCATAAAGGCAGGAATTTCCCTTTTCTCTGGCTCTGAGTTTTTTCCTTATTAGCTGCTAATGAAGCAGCGGTTGTAGACCAATATGGGCCAGATGGCTTTGGGTTAAGAGACAATATCTCAAGACACAGACGGAATTCCCGTTTCTAGGCCGCAACAGGCAGCTGTCTATGATAGGCTACAATATGATCTCAAGGTCAGACTGAAGGTGTTTAGTGTCTTATGGCCTACAACTACACCTGGAAATAAGACCAAAACTGCCTTAGTGCCAAGGATAGCCTGCCGTGGTGTTCATTGACATTTTTGGCAGCATTTTTCCTTAATGACAAAGAAAATTCTAAACAAAAATCAAAAAGAAAGGGAAAAAATTAGAAGGTTCTGCTCAAGTTTATTATCTATTCTAAAGGGGATGATTTGTTCTGCATAGACTGCTTTGCTCAATATTTTAAGTATTAGTATGGGTTCTCATGTGTCTTTTTGTTGTGTAATGGAACTTATACCTAGGACCTTGTGCATTCTAGACAGGTGCTCTACCATTGAACTATATACCACCAGCCTAAGCTCTCTTTTCTAACAATCTCTGCATTTTACATTTCATACTATACACACAGTGGAAAGCAAGGTGCACACGTCATCTCCATGGGCTTGTCAGTCCACCCAGCAGCTTCTGATGGTGTAAATTACCCTTTAGGAACTAACCTTCTCTCTGCTCATTCCCTGACCTTCTGAAACCTGGCTTCCAACTAGTGACTCTTCACATATTCTTTTTTCAAGACAGCTAATGCCCACTCAGCCTCCACATTCAACATCTTTCTTTAGTCCTTAGTCTTTGGACAGGCATCAAGAAGGGCAGACTTGGAAAGTGAGCAATGTCCCTTAGAGTCCTAGTCTTCTGCTGGTTGGGAGGGCAAACATGAAAAGTTCAGCCTTCCACCTCAGGAACAGAACTGTATTTGCACAATCTGTGCTAATAACCCTCCCTGGACTGACTCCATGATTGGGAGCCCAGAGTAAATTCAAAGCGCAAGTGCTTCTGCTAAAATGCATTAAAAGTTACCACTAAAAATAATGCTTCTCCTCATTTCTTTCTCCACTTGTCTTGGCAACATTTTATTTGCTATTTAGCATCCTTCTAAGTAAGAAAACAATTAAAATGCAAATTACTAGCATGGATTTTAGATTATGCTGTTGTATTACAATGTCAGCTTTAAATTCAAATTCTAAAATATTCAATTCAGAAACCTCTTACTGTATACCTCACAAAGTCTTGTGTGTTCTATTCCTACCAGGACAGTGGGGGCCACTGCAAACACATGTTCTGTTGTACTGTTCATCTGTATAGATTACACATGTGTGAATTAATATGCATACACACAACCAGCAATGTAGCTATCTTATTGATGAGTATGGAACATTAGGAGGAAAAGAGCCTGGGATTGCCCTGTTCTCTCTTCTATCACCATCTCTTTCTAAGTGTTTTGCTACTATTAAAGAAGCAACTCGACTAAGGAAAAATCTTTGGTTCTCTTGTCATTCTTCTCTTAGAATTGATTTTGCCCTTACAAGCACTTGCAAATTGAACAGTAATGTTAGCAGAGAAAGATACTTGTTTGTCCCAGCTGCCCAGAACCGAAATAATCACACAGAAACTGTATTAATTAAATCACTGCTTGGCCCATTAGCTCTAGCTTCTTATTAGCTAACTCTTATATCTTAGTTTAAGCCATTTTTAGTAATCTGTATATCACCACGAGGTCGTGGCCTACCAGCAAAGTTCTAGCATGTCTGACTCTGGCAGCTCCATAGCATCACTCTGACTCTGCCTTTTTCCTCCCAGAATTCAGTTCTGTCTTCCCTGCCTACCTAAGTTCTGCCCTATCAACAGGCCAAGGCAGTTTCTTTATTCATTAATGATAATCATAGCACACAGAGGGGACTCCCACATCACCTCCCCTTTTCTGTTTAAATAAAAAGGAAGGCTTTAACTTTAGCCTAGTAAAATTACATATAACAAAACAGTTACTAAGCAATAATTACAGTTACAACATTTATATCTACTTTATTTTTTATCATAACTAAAGAAAACTATATTATTACTATCTATTCTTCAACTCCATCAAAGACTCCAGAAGGCTATAATATTACCTAAGTAAACAGGAAGTACATTGTAAGCAACTTCCAAAACTCTAGAATTGACAGAGACATCTTGCTACCTGGACAATCACCCAAAGTTCTTTTGTACCATTGGGGCATCCATCTTTAGCCTACAGGCCCATAGTATCTGGCAGACTTTTCCATGAAGCAGGAAATTTCAAAGACAGTTCAGTCACTTTCTTTTGTATCTTACATAATGTCTCACAGACTCTTTCATGAAGCAGGAACCCCGAAGGATCATTTCACCTTTAGGCAAGTTCAGCAGTCATTTTTCTGTGGATCCTGCATGTACAGTTCATCTAACAAACTCCATAAGGAGCCTTTTCAATGCCCATCTTCCTCTTGAAGTAGATTGATGCTGCCAGGAGCAGATGTGTCTCATTGTCATGAAAAGTCTGGAGTTTTTCTAAACATTTTAAATTCCATATTCTGAAGGTCTCGGAAAGATTTGAAGAATATCTATCTAACTGAAATATATCTATACAATATCTCTAGAAAATCTAACTAACATCTAACTTACAAGCTTGACTATTATGGATTATTATCTATTAACCTATATTTCTTAATCATAATTATATTTTAAATAAGCTACACAAACACAATACCTTAATCAAGATCAGAAATACATATACATATAGCAAAATTGACCTTAAATTTGTATCAGTAAACCAAGATCCATACCAATGCAAGTTATTCTTCTCTATAACATATCCCCCTTTAAATGTAAACAAAAATTATAAACAATATTTGGGAAGTTGGGCGTAGTTCTGTCCACACTGCTTCCTGCTGTTTTGGGGGCACTGTTAATCAGGAATTTCATGGTGTATCCTGTGTGCTAGGTTCATCTCAGTCAGCAGTTGGGCAAAGTAATTGTTTGAGGGTATTCAAGGCAATCCTTCAGAGGGTCTTGTTCCATCAAACCAGACCAGTCTGGAAGCAGTTTACAGGTTCTCATCCTTTGTGGAAATGAGAGAAGAACTTTTCCAAAGCAACATATCCTTAGACCCAAATTTGAAAGTCATGATACCTTTATAATATGCATGATAGTTTAGCTTAGCAGCCCGTACAATGAAATGTCTCTTTGTACTTAGCTCCTTCACAGTCAAAACTTCAAAGAAAATACAATAATATACATAATCCAGATTCTCTGTATATAGTCCATCTACATGTGGCTTATTTTTCTTTACTCCTTTTAATCTATGACTGTCTGTACTCTGTGTCTTTAAAGACTTTTTTCTTTAAACAATTTACTTCTTTTTCAATTCTCTATACTTCTCTCCCCCAAGCCTATGTACATTTATCCAACACTGTGACACAATTATAGGTCTTTTTATCTTAATTTGTCTTTATTGCATATCTGTAATTATTTTATGATCAGAAACGCGTCTTAAAATGCTAAGCGCTTCTTAAAACTTAAGATGCACAATTATTATGGTATTTACGATAGTACTTGCTTGCAGGCCCAGTCTAAAGCTTAAGCTGCTCAATTACTATGATATATGTGGTACTGCCTGCTAGCTCCACACAGCCCAGCATGGTGAAGCTGCTTATGCCTTTGAGCCGTGCACACTTCCCAGTTCCAGGCACAATGCTGGTTCACGTTGCCAACAAGCAAGCTGCAGCAGTCTGCTCACAAACCCCACTCAAATGCTGTGTAGCCAGACAACCTGCCTGAAAGAATCAGAGTTCATGCCAGCAGCAGCCCAGAAAGCTGGCATTTTAAAATGACCACAGCTTTTTTCCTGCTACGGCTGAATCAGGAAAATCTCTCTTAAAGGAGCTGCAGCAAGCCCCCAGCAAACAGCAAGAAGCTGTGTCAAACTCTGTATTTTTTTTTTTTTGTCTAGAATTCCTTTTCAAACACTCTCAGGTTTTAAGTGGATTTAGCCCACCACGTTGGCACCAATTTGTTGGTCTTTTCCTTTTTCTTCCCTTACTCAGTTTAAAATTTAAAACATTTGTATTGTGTTGTATCATTGCTACCTTCTCACACAGTGAATTCACTAGAAGTTTAAGCTTGAAACATTAAGAGTGTGCATCAGCACCCAAATAGGGAGGCAAGAATGGCAGATGTGCATATAGGTGATTCTTTTCCTCACATACTAGCCCCATCGCATCATACAACTTTACTTATAAAGCACAGACTCAAAGATAGTTATTAAGGCTTCTAGACTTGTAACCATCACTACAGCTAGTCTCTCATCACTATACAAGATGCACAAGATGATTAACTGATAAAAAGAAGAAGGTCATTTGGACTCATAGGTCTGAAGGTTCTAATTCATGATCAAGAGGCTTTGCATTTGTCCTGTTTCAAGGCAGGAATTCCTAAAGAGAATGGCGGCCAAAGAAACACTGCTTACCTTATCAACTAGACAGCAAAATGCAGCATAAAGAAGTACTGGAGAACCACAATGCCTTGTGAAAGTACAGCCCCAATGACTTAGGGACCTACTATAAAGGGCTTACCTCTCAAGCATTCTACTCTGCCCTAGTAGTGCCACTTTGGGCACCAAGCCTTTAATACATGAAAATTGGGGGCCTCTTAACATCATGTGCCATCTCTGTCTCCAGAGGGTCATGTCTGTATCATAGTACAACGTACATTCATTACATCTCCGAGAGTTACCCAACTACTAAATGCTCTAGTATCTCTCAACATTCAATCTGCCATCTGTCCAAGACTCAAGGGAACTCAACTGAGAGCCATTGGGAAGATGCAGAAGAAAGCTGAATGCTTATAAAAGTCAATGGCAGCACAATGCAAACAGGAAGAGTAGGATAAGCTCAGAGCAAGACCAAAACAGAGCAAGGCAGATTACATTCTGAAGTTCCATGTCCAGCATCTGTACACACTGTGGCAGATGTGGGCTCCCAAAGGCTTGGATAGCTCTGCTTTATAGCCGTGGAGACAGGGCACTTAACTGGCTTGAGATTGTTTTGCCTGTTGTCTACACTTTCCTTTGTGAGTGTTAAGTGTTTTTGGCTCCTTTTCCTTTCCAGGGTCTCCACTGCAGCTTTGGCACTTTGAAGGGATTCTGATATGAGAGCACATTTCCTGACATCCATGTGTTCTTCTGGAAGTTTCCAAGGCCCCCAAATCTTGCATTTTTCATGACTGCAAATCTTCATGACTTGGACAGTACCATGAGATGCCACTTGTAGCTTGGTCTTTTCAAACGATGACTCAGTAGTCTCTAACTGCCCTGCCTATCTACATATTATCAGGAATCATAGTTACAACAACGATCCCATTATGGGTTACAAGCTTTCTGTATCAGTCAGCTTATGGTTCCTATAACAAAAGACTTGCAACTATAAGCTTGCAAAAAGCAAAGGTTTACTTCAGGTCCTGATTCCACAGGCTCCAGTGTGTATGGTCAAGGAGTCTCACTGCTTTGGACCCTGGAGCAGCAACCTATGGAAGGAGTGTGTGCTAGGGAAAAAAACCAAAAAACCACTTACCTTACTATCCAGAAGGCAAAGAAAAAAAATGTGTGTGTGTGTGTGTGGGGGTGGGTGGTGTGGTGTGTGTGTGTCTGTCCCATAATCCTGTTTAACTCTTTAAGAGGGCATTCTCAATGTCCAAAAGTTCTCTTATATGTTCCACTTTCACCTCTCAATGCCACCACCATAGAGGCTGAGTCTTTAACACATATACTGTTGGAGGACACCCAAAGCACAGCAGAATTGCAGAGCCCTGATGAGCACAGAGCCTTGTGAGGCAGTGGTCCACACACTCATGGAGCTGGCTCTGGACTCACTGTGGCTGCTTAGTTTCACCCCACCCACCTAGCAACTGCCGTGGGCAGCTCTATCAGCATCTTCTCCCTAGATTTCATTTGCCTTTATGAAGTAAATTCACACCCATTTTGCTCCCAGGGTTTACCCAGGCTCTGATGATCTTATTGCATGTTGAACACATTTTAATACATACCAGGTCTGAAATAAAACTTGCCATTGGCCCCTAAATCTGTTTTTCCTGGTTTAGTTTCTGGAACCAAAATCCTCTGTCACTGGGGTCACAGACAACAGGATGCTGACAGCACAGTAATTGCTGAGTACCCTGGTTTGTTGGCCATACTGAAAAATCTGTCTGGACCCACAAATTTCTAGGATTTACTCTTAATCAGTTCAAAGTTGATATTAATTGTGAATTTCCCATGCCCTGTCTCATTATCACACCTTTTAAAAAAGTTTTTTTATTGTGTGTGTGTGTGTGTGTGTGTGTGTGTGAGAGAGAGAGAGAGAGAGAGAGAGAGAGAGAGAGAGGGGAGGAGGGAGGGAGAGGGAGAAAGGGAGAGAGAGAGACTGAGAAAGTGTAGGGTTGTATACTGGAGTTCAGGTGCCTGCAGAGGGCAGTAGAGGGCATTGGATATCCTGGAGCTCCATAGGCAGTGGGAACAGCTTGATGTGTGCATGCTGACCACTGAACTTGGGTCCTCTTGAAGAGCAGCAAGTGCTCCCACTGAGCCATCTCTCCATCTAGGCCCTGACCATACGCTTTGAAATTATTTATATGAAATTATTTATATTTATATTATTTATATCATAAAAATTATGATAATCTTTAAGATACTTTAATTCCACTTCTATCCAATGCTGACCAAAAAATGTGTAAAAGGAAGAGCATTGATATTAGTAGTTAATGGATTCTTTCAATCATCCACAAATATGCAGTTGTAGTTCTTATTTTTCTTTTCCCTTTCTCCTTCCCAGTTCTTCTCTCTCTCCATATATATGTACTTTCCCAAGACTTTAACTCAGGGCCTTACACTCAGTCTGTGTCAAGGCCACGTTGGCTACTGCTGTGTTTGTATCCTGCAAGTACTGTAAGTTGACAGACTTTAATTATGGTGTCTTGATATTTCCACTGCTTACTACTTCTGGTTAAACCATAAGTACAGTGGCAGTATTTGTGGTATTTTTCTGGCACTTTTAATTTAAAATAGGAACTAGGAGAACCCAAAGGGTATTAAAAACAACAGTGATAAAAATAAAGACAAACAGTTTATAAAGAAAGAGAGGGGCTTAGGGAATTGTGCACCTCAGGGTGCTATTTAGTTTATATTCAAGTGAGGTTTAGGTTGGTTATTATTTGGAGATCACCTTCCAGGTCAGATTCTCAAATCTTTGTTTTAGGCTTGGCATTATGGAAACACCAACAGTGCTGTCCTGGCTGGCTAGGCCCATTCAGTCACTAACTGCCTGAAACACCAAAGAAGAATTTCCCTTTTTTTCAGATGGCCCAGGCACTGAAAACAGTGGACTGCTTGTAATATAAATCCAAAGACATACCAAAATAGCATACCCCGCCTGAGTGGCCCAGAAAGTGTTATGTCCAAGAAATAGAAATCCAGCTTAGAATCCATGATGAACTTCTCCATTCAACTGCTTGCTGGTAGAAATGAAAGTACTATTTTAAATAAAACTTGATTCTAGACACTCTATATTTTAAAAAAGTGGTGATTATAGTAATAATGTAATTCAAAAGTTATCTTTTTCATAGCACTATTTCAAATACTACTAACAGTCAGTGACGTTGCATTAGACAACATCAAAGCCAAACAAGTAGTATACTGATCAATCAAAGATTTCCTTGGTGCACTTGGTACATTTAAAGTTTAAAGCAGAAGTAAAATGAGCAACTCCTATCTTCAAAAGATAAACCGTTTTGAGGTAACAAGAATATATGCACATGAGTAGTTAAAGGAAGACACAGCATAATATGTAGCTTTGCAAAAGAGAGCAATTAGAGATGGAGGAAATTGGAGCCCTGTGTAGGGAGAGAGAGTGGGTAAGAGAGCGAGAATGAGAGTGCGCAGGATGAGGGGAAGGGGGACTTTTCTCTTTGGAAGATGGTGAGGACCTTTGCAAGATAAGATATGCAAGAAGCTTCAGATATTGATGATTCTGCATATTATGTCACGTTTCTTTAGCTTTGAAAGCACATGCCAGTTGCATAGATGGTGCTATGAGGAGCCATGAAGACTTGGGGCATACTCCGTTACAAAGGGACTTTCACAAACTTTGAAGAATAGCTTGTCCTTAAGAAATTGTTTCTTGAGGGGAATGAGATGCTGAGGGGATAAGAGAAATATATTTGTGCCCTCTAGGTTTTAAATGTGCATTTGTTTTCCTACATTGAGTAACAGGAACCCTGTGAAGATAGAACTTTTTATCATGTATAATATTTTCATTTGAGCATACTAATTAATTCATCTTGTTGATGGACAGTTTCATACAGACATACAATGTTTTCTGATCACTCTCACCTCCACATCTTCTCTCTTCTCCCTCCCAGCCCTACCAACTCCACTCTGATCTATATCAGTCCCTTTCCCAGGGACTTTTGGGTTTGTTTTGTGATCCATTTATTATAATCAGGGCCATCTCCATTAGAGCTTGGTGGGTCACCAGTGGGAACACAGTTGAAAGGCAACGATCCCCCTCTTCCTGTATCTATCAATAGTAAATAGCTATAAGGGGTGGGGCCTCCCAAGCGCCTTCTCAAGCTTATGGCATTCTCTGGAGTATGAAAGATTTTTTAAAAAAAAATCTAATTAATATGTTATTATTTCATTACTTATGTTTTTGATGTCATAAGAATCCTTTGCCAAAACGAGGTCATAAACTATTCCTCCTGTGTTTTTCTAAAAGTTTTAATGCACCCATCTCCATTTTGATTCTACTTTGAGTTAATTTTTGTGTACTATGTGAGGCTATAGGATGTCCCCTACTATGTATTGCTCTCAAGTTGACCAGCACTGTATATTTTACCACTGCATGACCTGAGCACACTTGTCAAATATCAGCTGGCCCTGGAGGTATGGACGTGATGTACTGTTGTTCCTGGAGGCAGGGGCCAGTTTCTGAATTCTGTTTGATTCCCTGTTCCATATCAGATCCTATGCCAGCATCATAAGCTGTGAATACTCTGCTTTGTTGTCAGTTCTGGAACTAGAATGTTTAAGGACCCTGCTTTGCTCTTCTATGAAGGTGCCTGCTGCCACAGTTCAATTCCTGGAACTACAAGGAGAAAGCCATGGTAGCAGAGAGCCAACTCCTGCAAGCTATCCTCTGACCGCCACATGGCCATGATGCATGCGTCATCTTCTCACACACTAAAATAGATGTAAAAAATTAAAAAGTTATTCTGAGCCTCTTGCAATACAATCAGATTTAGGATAAGCTTGTCATTTTCACAAAGCAATTAGCTATGATGTTGACGTGGACTGCATCTCAGTTTGAGGAGTGTTCCATCTTAACAAGGTTAAATCTAGAAGTTCATGTACATGGGAATTTTCCATTGCTTTGTTACTTACTTAGCCTTTGTCTCAATGTTTTACAGGGTTCAAACTATTTTCCCTTCAGTGGCAAACTTATTTCTAATAATTTTACTATTTTAATTCCCCAGCCCCCTCCACACCCCCTCTCTCCCACTCATCCCATACCCCATCTCAAATCAATAACCTCTTTTGCTTTGATTATGAAAAGTAAATGGTTGAATCTAAAAAAGATTATATTGAAGTAATCCAGACTCAGAAGGACAAACACCATATGTTTTCTCTCATTAACATTTCCTAGCTCCAAGTCTTCAGATGTAAGTAGATAACATAGAGTTATTGCAGAAACCAGGAATGTAAAAGGATTTACTTTTAGGTTTATGTGTATATATGCATATCATAATGAATGTGTATGTACCATGTGTTGTGTGCAAATGCCTGAGGAGGCTTATAGTGGAGTTTCAAGTGGTTTAGCTGCTCAAAGTAGGTGCTGGGAATCAAATGTGCATCTTCAGCAAGAACATTAAGCCTTCCTAATGATCGAGACATCTTGCCAATTCTAGGATTTCACTTTTGTGACTGCACAGTATTCCATTTTGTATATGTACCTTTCTTTATCTCCTTACAGATTAATGGACACTTTATCTATTCCTATTTCTTGAAAATTGTGGCTATCAGTTCAACACACATAAGAGTACAGATATCATAGTCACACGTTGATTTCATTTCCTTTATACTATACCTAGTAGTTAGAGTGTAGAGTCATATGATAGCTGTGTTTTCCATAATATTGATGTGGGATGTCCTTCTGTATATGTGTTGCTTTTATTGGTTAATGAATAAAGCTATTTTGGCCTATGATAGGACAGAATATAGCCTGGATGGAAGGGATAGAGAGAGAGAGAGTAGAGGGAGTTAGGAAGATGTCATATAGCTGCCAAAGGAGACAGATGCCCCCAGAATCTTACTGGTAGGCCACAACCTTATGGCGAAACACGGATTAATAGAAATGGGATAATTTAAAATTTAAGAGTTAGTTAATAAGAAGCCTGAGCTAATAGGTCAAACAGTGTTGCAATTAATATAGTGTCTGTGTGATTATTCAGGTCTGGGAGCCAAGAAATGAGTGAGCAGTCTTCGTTTACATATTATGAGGATCCTGAGTGATATTTTGCACAATGACTGCATTAATTTGTATTTCCACAGTATGTTAGGGTTCCCTGTGCTCCACAATCTCACTAGTTACTTGCTATTATTTCTATGTTTCTTTTTGGTAAAAAACCATTCTTACTGATTGGAAATCATTTCTTGTTGTGGTTTTGTCCTGATGTGGGATTCCCCTCTGTATGCTGTGAATACCATTGGTTAATAAAGAAACTGGCTTGGCCTGATAGGGTAGAACAGAGGTAGGTGGGAAAAACTAAACTGAATGCTGGGAGAAAGAAGAGTGGAGTCAGAGAGATGCCATGGAGCTGTTGCCAGAGACAGACATGCTGAAACCTTGCTGGTAGGCCACAAGCTTCCTGGTAAAATATTCCTTTTTGGTTTCCATATTTATCTGGCACCCATGTGGATCCAAACTCCACACCTACTGGGTAGATCACTTAAAGACCTAACCAATCCACAGCCCAGAAAGTCTCCCACCCCTGCTCACTTGGCTTGCTTTTGAATATATAGCTTCTGTGTGATTATTTTGGGTCTGAGCTACCGGGTGGCTGGAAAACAAACAGCCTCCTTACAACATTGACCTGTTGTTTCCCTGATGTTGAGTATTGTTGAGTAATGTTGAATATGTTGAGCATATTACATAAACACCTGCTGGTGTTTGTATGCTTTCTATTGAGGGAATTTGAGCCCATTGCCCATTTTTAGAAGAGGTTATTTTATTTATTTACTACTCTTAACTTTTTGGAGTTCTGGATTTTAACACTTTGTCATGTATATAGTTGACAAATACTTTCTTCCATTCTGTTGGTCATTTCTTTGCTTTGACTCTTATTTCCTTTATGGTTTAATGTATGCTGCTGTTCTTGCTTACCTTCATTTTCTGTTCTTCCCAGTTTCAGTGTTCAAAAGCATTCGTATGCTTTCTTCAAGGAGTTTCATAGGTTCAAGTATTCAGTTTAAGTCTTTAGTCTGTTTAGAGTTGATTATTGTAGCTGATGAGAATTAGAGGCCTTGTTTCACTCTTCTGAATGAAGATATCCACTACCATAGCCCCACTTCCTCAGAAATCTGTTCCTTTTTTACATTGTATTCTTTGCATATTTGTTGAAAATCAGTTGACTGTATGAAATTGGCGGCTTATTTCTAAGCTCTCTCTTGTGATACACTGCTCTGCTGTCTTCTTTTGTATGCCAGTACCATGCTGTTTCAATTACTGAAGCATTCATATTACTGAAAGTCCAGATGTGAGACACATTAAGTGATATCAGGAGATATTCATGCTTTTTGGGTTGGAATCGAAGCTCTTCTAGAAGCCATTACATAAATAGCAATTACATAAATGCTTCAATGATTCTCCACATGCCTAGGGTACAGACGCTATTGTACATAGTGAAGTCCATCAGCTCATCAATCATTTTTAAATATTTCATAACTTAAACTTTTATGTTTATAGATTTGGTACATTTAAACCTTTTGTTTATGACATTAGGTATAGATATAAGGATTTTCCTCCCTTTGAAATATTTTCTATTGTAGTCTCTCTTTTGAAAAAATAATCTAATGATTTTGACCAGTTTGTACATTCATATGCACACCTCAAAAATCAAAAGGTGGATAATTTTGGCACTTTTCCTCCTGTACCTTACATCATAAATCATAAAGAGAGCTAATCCTGGACAGAGCCACTCCCAGGGAACATAGTTTATCTCCTTATTCTAAATGCCCCACCCCATAGCTAGTCCTATACCGATGTGAGTGCAGTGTAGGTTATTTTCAACATCCTATACTGAGAATAATTATTCTGTATTTAGTTGAATAGGAAGGTTTTCTTTAAATATAATTTTGGTTGTGAGCCCACCCTTTAACAGCCAAACCATCTCTCCAGCCCATGGTGGTAAAAACTACAGAAACAGCTCACCTGAGCTAGTGGGAACTCAAGGATTATAGACTAATAGCTGGGGAACCTGCATGGGACTGAACTAGACCCTCTGAATGTGGGTAACAGTTATGTGGCTTGATCTGTTATAGGGAAGGAGGTAGCTGGCAGTGGCACCAGGACCTATCCCAGGTGCATGAACTGGCTTTTTGGAGCCCATTCCCTATTGTGGAATACTTTGCCCAATGTTAACACCCGAGGGAGGGGGCGGGGGAGGAGAGGCTTGGTCCTGCCTTAAATTGGTATGCCAGACCTTGTTGACTCCCCAAGGAAGCCCTTACCCCCTCTGAAGAGTGGATGGGGGATAGACAGTGGGTGGGGGGATGGGAGAAGGGGAGTGAGGGAAAGCTGGGGTTAGTATGTATAATAAAAAGTAAGTTTTTTAAATAAAAAAATAAAAATATGAAGAAAAAATTTTAAAAAGAAGGCTTTTTTTTTAAAGTTAGACATTTATTAGAGAAGCGATGGGGGGGGGGGCGGGAGGGAAGAGAAGCAGCCGCTGCTTCCCAGTGAGAGCGGAACAGGGAGAGCAAAAGAAGGGATTTTTAAAAAAAATATTTGGAAAATATTTTATCTGTCAATATTTTAACCAACACTTCTATACCTTTATATTTTCATTCATGAGTTCTTCCTTTAACATCTGGAAATAAGCTTTTCATTCTTTAGATTGTTTTTCCCTGAGCTCACAAAAGCCATACAATGGGTGGATTGTAGCAGAAAGGACAATGGATGTGAGATTCAGTTGAGAATCTGGATGGGAAAAGTAATCCAGATTTCTCTAAGTGTTTTCTTAGAGCAGCAACAGGAGTTTCAGTGCATATAGAGGGTAAAGGTGAGAGATTTGCCGAGTTTGGAGGATGTGGCCCCCCACTTATCTGCTCTTGCTGGGGCTTGCACGCGGCTATAGCAGAAAGCAAGAGGCAATGAATGAATGAATTCCTCTATGGATGATGCAGTTCTGTGGGGACCTTAGCTCTGGCCTCCTGGCCTCCATTGTCATGAAAGAAAGGATGTCTATGGTTCTAAGCCACCAAGGCTATCTAGTTTGTTACAGCTGCTTCACGGTCCTGGCAAGAAGAATAACACTGTCTCTCTGCCTTTGAGTCTCAACTGCCAATCTCAAGCTATAACTTATTAATGTCCAATGTTCTCTGGACATTCTTATTCTCATTATCCAATTTTTTTTAAAGGTAACACAAACTTTCTCTATGCTGTAGGTATTTTTCTAAAAAAAAAATTCTCAGAATGAGCCCCCTCCATGTTGGTTGCTTTTTTGTTACCCAATAAGTGGCACGCACATGCGCGCGCGCACATACACACACACACACACACACACACACACACACACACACACACACACACACACACACACACACAGAGTTTTCTCACTCCTCACTTTCCCATAGTTACCTCTTTTGTTTTGGTGTTATAGCCACCTGTTCCCAGTTACTGCTAAGACCAATGTGAGGGAGTATCTTTTCCGTTTCCTTCATGGGGCTTGTGGTTTCTAGTTTTATATTTAAAATTTAGTCCATTTTGGCTTGGCGTTTTACATGGTATAAGTGTCCATACTTTTCCTTATTAGCATGTGGATATCCAGGTCTGCCAATAATGTTTATTGAAAAAAATGTTTTATTCATTATCAATTTTTTATTCTTTTTTCAAAAACTGGCCAAACATATATATGCATTGTCTTAATTCTGGGGTCCCTTTCAATTCCACTGGTCTATGTGTCTTTTCTAAAATATAATACCAGATTTCATGGGAGGTTTGCAGTATAATTTATTAGAAAGTCAGAAGTCTGTAGCAATTTTTTGTCTTATGCAACCTTATCTTGTTTATTTTAGATCTTCCTGTGGTTTCTTGCGAATCTTAGAATTGTTTTTGTTGCCCTGTTTTGGTGGAAATGGCAGTGTATTGCAGATCACCTCAATTAGCATGAATATTTTAACAATATCGATAATTTTACACATGAGAATGGTGTATCAATCCATTTATATTTGTTAACGTTAATTGTTTTTTTAATTTAAAAATTGTTTGCCTCCTTAATTAAGTTTATACCCAGTATTTAACTTTTGGATGCTATTGTAAGTGGGACTGTTTTATTAATTTCTTTTAAGATATGAGACATTTAAACTTTTAAATTTATTTTTTATTTGTGTGTGTGCACATGTGTGCACATGTACATGCCATAGTGCATATGTGAAGGTCAGAAGACGGCCCTCAGAAGGCTACCCTTGTTCTTTCCTTCTGCTTAGGTTCAGAAATGAAAGCTAGTCAGGCCTGTGCTGTGTGCACTTTACCCACTGTGCCATGTTGCTGGCCCTAACTCCTTGTTCATGCAGTTAATGGTAGTGTATGGAAATACAACTTTTTGTAAGTTGATTTTTATACCCTGCAATTTCCCTCTATTCTTAACTCTACCAGACTTAAAAAAATTATCCATCTATTTATTTTCCATCCTGGCTAAAGCCTCCCCCATTCTACCCTCCCAGTTCCCCCCACCCCCCGTTCCCTCCACCTGCTCCTACTCCTCGGTTCACTTCTCTTCAGTCTCCATCCAGGAAAGGGCAGGTCTTCCATGAGTATCAGTAAAACATGGCATAGCAAGGTGCAGTAAGCTTGATACGCCATGTAAGCACCTCCCCATGTATTAAGGAAAAGTAGGGTTCCAAAAGCCAGTAAAAGAGTCAGAGACATCCCCTGCTCCCACTGTTAGAGAGTCCCACAAGAAGATCAAGTTACACAACTGTAACATATATGCAGAGTGCCTAGTCTTATGCAGGCTCCCTGGTTGCCGATTCAGTCTCTGTGAGTTCCTATGAGCCCAGGTTAGTTGAATGTGTGAGTCTTCCCATGGGGTCCTTAACCCGTCTGGCTCCGAAGGATTTGCGAACTCTGCCTGATGTTTGACTGTGGGTCTCTGCATCTGTCTCCATCAGTTGCTGCATGGTACCTCTCAAATGACAATTGGGTAAGGCACCAATCTGGTCACAGATTTTTTTTTTAATCTTTAGAGGCTCCTATATATAAGATTATGCTATCAGCAAAGAGACTATTTTATTTTATTTTTCCATTCCAAAATTAACACCTTTAATTTCATTTTTGGGGCTATGTGCTCTGGCTGCAAGTTCTAGTATGGTGCTGAGTTGGGGCAGCAGTGGGCATCACTGTCTACGTAGTCCTGGAGGGAAGATTTTCAATCCTTCCTATCACTTGTGTGAGCTGCAGACGCTTCACATGTGGCTACAATCATTTTGTGAGTGTACATCTCTTCTGTCAGTCCTGAATTTTTTTTTTTAGATTTGTTGCCCTGAAGGGATGTAGAATTTGGTCATTATTGCTTGTGTGCGATATTCCAGATGACAGTGTGGTAGTTTTTGTCCACCTTCCTGTTAATATTGCCTGCTGTGTTTATTGATTTATGTGACTTAGTAGTGCTGGGGGTTGAATTTAGAGCCTTGTACATGACAGGCAAGTACTCAATTACTGCACACTGCCCCAGCCCACAGGGTTAATTTATGGATATATTGAGCTATCTTTGCACCTGAGGGATAAATTATGCTTCCTTATGGTGTATGAGCTTATGAATATATTGTTAAATTTGGCTTATTCATGTTTTCTTGGGAATATTTACATTTGTATTCTTTTGGGATATTGGCCTTTAATTTTCATGTCTTATAAAGCCATCGTCTGGCTCTGGTCTCACACTAATGCTGGCCTGGTATTAGGAATTTAAAGGTAGCTGCTCCTCTTAATTATTTTTAGAAGAGTGTGGTGAGGATTAGCATTAGATCTTCAAACACTGTTCGAATTCAGCAGTGAGTTTAATAGGTCATAGGCCTTTCTCTGGTGGATGATTTTTTTAAATTTATTTTTTTAACTTTCATTTTACATTCCAACCACAGGTCTCCCCCACACCTCTCCTCCTGCCCCCTCTGCCTCCTCTCCATCCCACCCCATCCACTCTTCCCAATGGGTAAGAGCTCTCATGGGGAGTCAACAAAGTCTGGGACATTAAGACTGAACATGATATCCCACCATAGGGAATGGGCTCCAACAAAGTAGCTCATGTATCAGGTACTGCTCCTGCTGACAGGTACTTCACAGATAGTCCAAGCTTCACCACTATCTCCCACATATGGAGGGTCTAGTTCAGCCCCAGGGAGAATCCATAGTTGTCAGTCTAGAGTTCATAAGCTTTCACGAGCTTGGTTCAACTGTCTCTATAGATTTCTTCATCATGACCTTGACCTCCCTTGCTCATATATTCCCTCTCCTTCTCTTTAATTGGATTCCTGAAGCTTAGCCTGGTGCTTGGTTGTGGATCTTGGCATCTGGTTCTGTTAGTTGCTGGAAGAAGGCTTTATGATGATAGTTGGTGTATTCACCAATCTAATTACAGGGGACGTTCTATTTTTCCTTTTTCTTAGTTAGATGCAGGTTTTCCAGTTTTAATTATCTTTCTAAAAAAGATAAACTCAGTTTGCTCACTTCTATTTTTTGTTTTTCTTCTCTGTTTTATGTCTTTCAATGCTCATAATTATTCTTTCATTTTCTTTGCTGACATTGGCTGTAGTTTGGTTTATTTTCTCTAGTTCCTTGAGGTATAAAGATGCATCATATGAGACATTTCTTTATTCTTTTCCAAAATTACATTTCTTAATTTGCGGGACATTGGGTGCACACAGGTGGAGGTCACTGGATAATTTAATGAAGTTTGTTCTCTTTTTTCATCATGTGGGTCTGGGGATGGAATTTGGGTTCTCAGTCTTGGTGACAAGTCTCTTTAGCCATTAAGCCATCGCACCAGCCCACTTTTCCCTATTTATGTAGATTCTTGTGATGTTTGTGGGAAAGGGGAACCCTCATTATTCATTGTGTGAATGCAAACTGGTGCAACCACTCTGGAAAGCAGTATGGAGAACTTGACATTCTACTCCACAAATACTTGCTCAGCAAGGTTCCTAGCTACCCTACTCACAATATCAAGGAAGTTGAAGTAAAATAAATGTCCTTCCATTGATGAATGGATAAGGAAAATGTGGTATATATATACACAATGGAATACTACTCAGCTGTGAGGAGAAACAAATTCATGAAATTTTCAGGTCAATGGATGGACTTGAAAAGATTATATTGAATGAGGAAACTCAGACCTGAAAGACAAACACTATATGGTCTCTCATCTGTGTTTTTTAACTCCAAATCCTCAGATGTAAGTATGTAACATGGAGTAACCATAGAACCCTGTCAAGTATAAAGAGAGCATAGGTGAGGGAGTACCTGGGAGGTGAGTAGCACTATACAAGTGATATGAAGAGGGAAATGAAATAACGGGGAGGGGGATCTAACTGGATGGCAGGATGGAGGCCAATATAGAAGCAGAATGAGGGATAAGAGATGAATAATATCAATGCTGTTTGGTAAAGTCTCAAAGAATCAGTTTATTTTATATTTACCTAAAATTATACACAACACATAACACACAAATGTATATATACACACACACAAGTTAAGTCACTTTTACTGACAATGCTGTCCACAAGAACCATAAACTAACAAAACCCCAGTACCAGGCAAATGAAACATCCTTTGAAATGGTTGGCTAGGGTAGACCATGTGGCTCCTAAAACAATATAGACTATAGAGGTCGAAGGTGGGCTCATGTTGCTGAAAACAATGTAATTAGGATGTAAGACTCAGATGATTTGAGCACTCAATCTGACCGAAAATCCTCTTTCCTAAGGTCTGGCTTCCATGGTTCTGGAAAATACAATGGTGCTGCCAAGGGAAGGAAGCAATTAGACAGTCCTACCCTTCCGCAACACCTATGAACCACGACAGTGACCAACAAGGCAATATATGTAGGTGCAATAAGTAGCATTCACATGTCAGTAGTAACCAATAGCTGTTTAGTTGAACTTAAGGTTTATTCAACTGAGGGGAAATAATGCCTGGTACTGAAAACCTAGCCAGTTTCCCAAGGTAAGTATGGTCATTGTTCTTAGAAAAGAATCTATTGCCACCACTTTGCTAGACCAGTACAATTCCTTAATATAGTCTAAATCTTATGCCTACAGAGAAATGTAACTACTACCCCTTATCAAAGAAGCTTTTCTTTACAGCAGATAGAGACTATCACAGGAAACCACAGCTGGACACAACGCAGAGCCCAGCACCAACAGATACATCTACAACACAGCTCCTTCATCTATTGCTCAGGGAACATCATAGGAGAAGACTGAAAGATTGAAAGAGCCAGAATGCCAGGAAGTCTGCTGTGAAATTGTCTCTCCTAGAAATGGCTGCAAAACCAACATGAGAACAATGACAATATCAGTGTGGAATATTGGAATGTGGAAATAAGAAATGTGATATTAATGTGGAATGGGAAAAATTTCATGGGGCTCCACCACTAGAAAAAGAACTACAGGCAACTCAAGACTTCTAGGAGAAGGGCAAAGAGCCTCTCTCATGGAGTAGCCCCATTATTGGTTGTTGAGTGCAGAGTGGTCAGTCCTGAAATTATATATACACAGACAACACAATGGATTCAGCAGGTTGTATTTACACATATGTGTGCATACAATAATAAATAAAGAGAGATGATCAATTTGAAAAGGGGCATGGGTGGGGTGGAAAGAGGAAAGACAGGAGGGAAAGTAATATAATTATATTTCAATTAAAAACATTCTAAAAAATAGACTTGTAAAATAACGTTTCCTTGAGGCCTTGACCCACTTATAGTTTTAAAAGTTACTGATAAAGATGATGTTTTGTAGTTCCTATATTTATGATTTCCTTTCTCTCTCTCTTCCTTTCTTTTTTTGTAGTAGTATTCTTTGAATTCATTTCTTTTATATTTTTGGTTGTGAGCCTAGCCTTTAATGGCTGAGCCATTTCCCCAGCCCAAGTTCCTTTCTCTTTATTTTCAGTTGTGAGCTGAGCCTTTAATGGCTGAGCCCAAGTTCCTTTCTCTTTATTTTTTTTTTTGGTTTCACTAAGTGGCTTCTATGAATTTTACATAAAACATTTGATAGCTATAAAAGCCCATTTTAAGTTGATAATTTAATTTTGTTTGTAGATTAAAAAAAACCAAACTCTAGAATTTTATATCTTAGATTCTCCCTCATTTTATGCCATTGTTTCCATAATTTACATGCCATTTTTTTAGTGGGGGGAAAGGTTTTTTATTGCAACAACAGAAACTCTCAATAACACTTCTATACCATACAATATGCATCTAAGTAAATTTGTTAAATAGAAATATTATGATTGGACCCCTGCACCCTCAGATTCCACCTCTAAAAACTCAATCAACCATGAGTCAAAACTGGAGTTAGGACAAGCATGGCTTGTCTGTCAATACTCAAAACATATACATTTCATTCCATCATTTTCCCCCAGCAGGGTAGTGTAACTACTGTTGAATGGCACTTACATTGCTTTGGGTGTTGATGTCCCCAAGAGAAGACAGAAAGTATATGGGAGAACAACCATGGCTACATGCAAACATTGTACTATTTCATTCATTTTTTTTAATGAACCTTCATTTTTGTGTATGTGTGCCATTATACAATTAAAGTTGATTTCTATCCTACTAATTCAGTGTTAATGCACTTTGGATTTGACAGCAGCAACTACCTTGTCAGTGACTTTTATGTGGTAAAACATAGACCAAAAGCACAGTCCTGAAATGCCTAACACCATAAGGTGCTCTGTCTTAGTATATTCCTCCTCTTGCATTGTGTAACTTGGCGAAGCCCCTTAAGTCACAAAGTCACTCTGCTCGCTGTCTTCTCATTGTTTCAGGGCAGGCTAGCCCTCAATGAACAATTGCTCCATATTACCTGTTTCATGGGGTCCTTGAGTGTTCTATTCTTTTCTGGGTTTTCTTCTTCTTTGTCATACGAATTCAATTCTTACTTGTGTGAATTTAAAGTAGTAGATACTGATTTACTGTTCATTTGTTCTTCTTCACCAAATACTTCATATAGGAATTCTATCTGCCCTTAAAAATGTGGTGTGCCTAGCAATGAGCTTTTACTTTGTGCCTGGCTGTCTCTCGGGAGTGTGCAGTATCTGGAGTTAGGGAAAGGATACTCAGCTTTAGAAATTATTTTGCTATAGGAGAAGCAGATAATTTAGTTTCCTGGTTGGCATCAATTCTGGTACTAATTCTTAGCAATTCTGTTGCACGGAGCAAAGTTAGCCTGTCAGAAACTACAGCTCTATGAACTGACTTTAGCTATTGCTAATTCTTCTTACATTGTGGATATCATCCAGTCTCTTCTACTTTATTGAGAATTTTCATTTTTTTTCTCCTGCAGCTGTTAGTGAGAAGCTGAGCTAAGATGATTGGGGATTGCCATCTGGATTCCCTTAGAGCTCAAATTCATGTCCCATTAGTAAATATTCTTGTGGTTAACTTGAAACTTCAACCAGACACTGTGGTAAATTGGATAGAGGAGAGCTCAGAGAAGTTGGTCGCTCAGAGGAGTTGGTCAATGGATACTATGTTCCATTATTTCGGCTGAATGAGGTCTGGTGTATAGCACAATAGGGTCAACATAATTAGTAATAATGCAGCAAGAATCTTGTAGCAGAGAGGATTGTGGGCAGAAGGACTATAAGAAAAACAACAAGATTCAAGGTGTCGGATGGTTTGACCATTGCCTAATGTACACACGAGTCAGGACAAGACATTGCGTTCCAGAAGGTTACAAGTGGCTCAATAATAAAAATGTTAATTTAATAAAGACTTCTCAGCCTATAACTCTCAAATATTTTTCCTAATGTCAAGACCAAATATACTTATTTGTATTCCAACTTGTTTGTCCTTGTAACCATCCTCTACTACTAAGGTTAATTATTTTTTGATGCTTACATTCATTATTATAAATATTCACATTAAAATTCTTTTGTGCTTCATGTGTCAATGTTTTTTTTCTGCTTAATTTTTTTCATTTTACATACCAACTCCAGTTCCCCCTCCCTCCCCTTCTCCCACCTCCCTCACCACCTCCTCATCCCGTCCCCCGTTCATTCCTCAGAGGAGGTAAGGCCTCCTTGGGGTGTCAACAAAGCCTGGTCAATGTTTATTTTTAAGCACTGTGTTTTTTTAATCTACCCAGATGCCTGCTTTTGAGAATTTTGGTTTATTCCTATTTATATAGAATATGCTGTGAATGAGAAATTTTGGAGGTTTCTTTTTTTTAAAGCATCATGGCATTAACATATGACTAACATACCAAAATCTGTACACTTTTATTGCATGTGATATGATAAATTTGGATATAACTACTTATTTATGAAAGTATTACTGTAATATCCACTACCTCTGAAAATTCCTCTTACTCCTTATGATGGTGATAATGATGATAGTGGTTGTGATGCTGATGGTGGTGATGCTGATGGTGGTGGTGATGATGATGATGATAGTGATGACAATGATGGTGATGATGACAGTGATGATGATGGTGGG
The DNA here is from genome assembly GCA_004026605.1 of Ondatra zibethicus. Lineage (NCBI taxonomy): Eukaryota > Metazoa > Chordata > Mammalia > Rodentia > Cricetidae > Ondatra > Ondatra zibethicus. The sequence continues at coordinate 5,637 of PVIU01006220.1, read as the reverse complement.
GGTGATGATAATGATGCTGATAGTGATGACGATGATGATGGTGATGATGATAGTGATGACAATGATAGTGATGATGATAGTGATGACAATGATAATGATTATGATAGTGGAGATGGTGATGATGGTGATGATGATAGTGATAAAAATGATGATGACAATGATGATGATAGCGATAGTGGTGATGATGATAATGATGGTGATAGTGGTGATGGTGATGATAATGATGATATGATGATGGTGATGACAATTACCATGGTTATCTGTGATAACAACCTTCTAGTAAGCTCTGCCATCGTAACAAATCATTAAGCAATATAATACATGCAAAGTTTTTATTTCTGCTTTTTATTTCCTTTTGCGAGGTTCTACTTGAGTCAAATATTTCTGAGTTCCTGCATATCTGAGGACTTTATTCTTTCAATTCATGTCAGTGATTAGTTGATTCTTTTTAAATTATTCAGTTTTTATTTTTACACTACATATGTGTACCTAAGTATGCATATGTACACCACATGCATGCAGGCACCAGATGGAGTCACCAGATCCCCTGGAACTGGAGTTACAGGTGGTTGTAACCATCATGTGGGGTCTAATAACTGAACCAGGTCCTCTGGAAGAGCAGAAAATGCTCTTAATTTCTCAGCCATTCCTCCAGACCTACAAGTTGATTCTTCTTGTAAAAATTTTCTTCAAATAAGATGTCACCACAAGATCTGTTGCCATATTGTGTTGTAGAGGAAAACCGTTTGTTAGAATGATATTTTTGATTTGTTTAAAATATATTGTTTATTTACCTGCTTGTATTCAGTCTTGAATACCTTATTTATATTTTCCCTTCAAATTGCAAAGTAATTCTATGGCATCTTAGGCATGGGTATATTTTTAGTGAATTTACTTTTGACTTTGGTTTTGACTTAGCATTTGGTTGCCTACTTATATCTTTTGCTTTAACTTAGTTAAGAATTTGCTATTTTCTATATTTTCCTTTGTTTCTACTCTTGAAACATTTTCAAACAATAGATAAAAACATCCTTCCTCAAAAATCACTGGACTTTACATGATCCTGCCCACCCCCAAGTTTGCCCTTTCGTCTGTGGGGGTCCTTGGCCCACCAGGAGTCTCTGTTCCTGTGCTGAGGAGATTGATCCAGAGGGGTGAGTGTGTGTCCACTAAGCTACAAGGTTCCCGGAAGGGAGTGCAGGGCACCTCCAGTTCCTGCTTCAGGGGCTTCTTTGTTCCACAAGACCCTGCCTCCCCCAAGCCTGCCCTATTGTCTGCGAGGTCCTTGGCCCAGGAACAGATCTGCTCCTGCACTGAGGAAATCCAGCCATAGGGCACACCTTTCCATCTTTAGGGTTCTTAGATACACCAGCACAACTGGCTCCAGTGCCGAGGAGTCCTAAGAGAGGGCAGACCAAGAAAATTTCCCAAGTACACAGTCAGTCACAGCAAAGATTGAATCAAGACACCAAGACTCTCTTGGCTGCATTTGAAGGAGGAAATGGGCAGGCGCCAATGCAAGAATTCCTCCAACAACATGAAAAGCATCATGACAACACCAGAATCCAGTGAGCACGCAACAAGAAGACTTGAACACACTATTCCAGAAGATTTAGAAGAAATCGACTTTAAACTTAACATTATGAAAATAATAGAGGCCCTTAAACAGGATGTGAAAAACTCCTTTAAAGAAATGGGGAAGACAAACAAAAAGGTAGAAGAAATGAATAAAGCTCTCAAAGATACCCAAGAAAACCAAGAAAAAGCAGTCAAACAGGTAATGGAAACAGTTCAAGAACTGAAAAATGAAATGGAGGTAATGAAGAAAACACAAACCGAGGGAAGGCTGGATATGGAAAATCTGTGTAAACAAACAGGAACTACAGAAACAAGTATAACCAACAGAATTCAAAAGATAGAAGAAAGAATCTCAGATGCTGAAGATACTATAGAGGAAATAAACTCATTGATTAAAGAAAACAACAACTCCAACAAATTCTTAACATAAAACATCCAGGAAATCTGGGACACCATGAAAGGACCAAACCTAAGAATAATAGGGGTAGAAAAAGGAGAAGAATTACAGCTCAAAGGCCCAGAAAATATATATTTAACAAAATTATAGAAGAAAACTTTCCCAACCTAAAGAAGGATTTTCCTATGAAGGTACAAGAAGCTTACAGAACACCAAATAGACTGGATCAAACATAAACATCCTCTTGACATATAATAATCAAAACACAAAACATACAGAATAAAGAAAGAATATTAAGAGCTGCAAAGGAAAAAAGACAAGTAACATATAAAGGGAAACCTATCAGAATTACACCTGACTTCACAATGGAAACCATGAAAGCCAGAAGGTCTTGGATAGATGTGCTGCAGACATTAAGAGACCATGGATACAGACTACTATACCCAGCAAAGCTTGCATTCACTATCGATGGAGAAAACAAGATATTCCAGGACAAAAACAGATTTAAACACTATGTAGCCACAAAACCAGCCTTACAGAAAATACTAGAAGGAAAACAGCAAACCAAGGAAGCCAACAACACCCATAATAACACAGGCATCTGACAACCCTCCACCAGCACAACTCAAAGAAGGGAATCACACAAACACTTCCACCAAAAAAAAAAAAAATAACCGGAGTTAACAACCACTGGTCATTAATATCACTTAATATCAATGGACTCAAGTCACCTATAAAAAGGCACAGGTTAAGAGAATGGATATAAAAACAGGATCCAACATTCTGCTGCTTACAAGAAACACACCTCAACCTCAAAGACAGATACTTCCTCAGAGTAAAGGGTTGGGAAAAGGTTTTCCAATCAAATGGACCTAAGAAACAAGCGGACGTGGCTATACTAATCTCTAACAAAATTGATTTCAAACTAAAATCAATCAGAAGAGATGGAGAAAGACACTTTATACTCATAACAGGAAAAGTTCATCAGGAGGAAGTCTCAATCCTGAATATCTACACCCCTAATATAAAAACACCCACATATGTAAAAGAAACATTACTAGATCTCAAAGCACGCATCAAACCCCACACTCTAATAATAGAAGATTTCAACACTCCTCTCTCACCAATGGACAGGTCAACCAGACGGAAACTTAACAGAGAAATAAGAGAACTAAAAGATGTAATGAACCAAATGGACTTAACAGACATCTATAGAACACTCCACCCAGACAGAAAAGAATATACCTTCTTCTCAGCATCTCATGGAACCTTCTCAAAAATTGATCACATAATTGGCAACAAAGCAAACATCCACAGATACAAAAAAATTGTAGTAACGACCTGTGTACTATCGGATCACCATGGAATAAAGTAAGAATTCAACAACAATTCTACCCCCAGAAAGCCTACAAACTCATGGAAACTGAACAGTCAACTACTGAACCACCCCTGGGTCATGGAAGAAATAAAGAAATTAAAGTCTTCCTTGAATTCAATGAAAATAAAGACACAACATACCCAAAACTATGGGACACTATGAAAGCAGTGCTAAGAGGAAAGTTCATAGCACTAAGTGCCCACATAAAGAAAACGGAGAAAGCACACATTAGAGACTTAACAGCACAGCTGAAAGCGCTAGAAAAAAAAGAAGCAGACTCACCAGGAGGAGTAGAAGACTGGAAATAATCAAACTGAAGGCTGAAATCAACAAAATAGAAACACAGAAAACAATCAAAAGAATCAATGAAACAAAGAGCTGGTTCTTTGAGAAAATCAACAAGATTGACAAACCCCTATTCAAACAAATCAAACAGCAGAGAGAGAACACGCAAATTAACAAGATCAGAAATGAAAAGGGGGACATAACCACAGACACAGAGGAAATTCAGAGAATCATTAGCTCTTACTACAAAAGCCTGTATGCCACAAAATTGTAAAATGTAAAATAAATGGACATTTTTTTTAGATAAGTTCCATATACCAAAATTAAATCAAGACCAGGTGAACAACTTAAATAGACCTATAAGTCGTGAGGAAATAGAAGCTGTCATCAAAAACATCCCTACCCAAAAAGCCCAGGACCAGATGGTTTAAATGCAGAATTCTACCAGAACTTCCAAGAAGAGCTAATACCTATACTCCTTAATGTGTTTCACAAAATAAACAGAAGAGTCATTGCCAAACTCCTTTTATGAAGCTACAATTACCCTGATACCAAAACCACACAAAGACGCAACCAAGAAAGAGAATTACAGACCAATCTCACTCATGAACATTGACGCAAAAATTCTCAATAAAATACTGGCAAACTGAATCCAAGAACACATCAAAAAATTATCCATTATGATCAAGTAGGCTTCATCCCAGAGATGCAGGGCTGGTTAAACTTATGAAAATCTATCAATGTAATCCATCATATAAATAAACCGAAAGAAAAAACATATGATCATTTTATTAGATGCTGATAAAGCATTTGACAAAATTCAGCACCCTTTTATGATAAAGGTCTTGGAGAGATTAGGGATACAAGGTTCATACCTAAATATAATGAAAGCAATATACAGCAAGCCGACAGCTAATATTAAATTAAATGGAGAGAAACTTGAAGCCTTTCCACTAAAATCAGGAACAAGACAAGGCTGTCCACTCTCTCCCTACATCTTCAATATAGTGTTTGAAATTCTAGCAATAGCAATAAGACAGCATAAGGAGATCAAGGGGATTCGAATTGGAAAGGAAGAAGTCAAACTTTGTTATTTGCAGATGATATGAGTGTACATAAGCGACCCCAAAAACTCTACCAAAGAACTCCTACAGCTGATAAACACCTTCAGTAATGTGACAGAATACAAGGTCAACTCCAAAACATCAGTAGCCCTTCTATATACAAAGAATAAAGAAGCAGAGAGGGAAATCAGAGAAACATCACCTTTCATGATAGCCACAAATAGCATAAAGTATCTTGGGGTAACTCTAACCAAGGAAGTGAAAGATCTATTTGACAAGAACTTTAAGTCTTTGAAGAAAGAAATTGAAGAGGATACCAGAAAATAGGAGGATCTCCCATGCTCTTGGATTGGTAGGATCAACACAGTAAAAATGGCAATTCTACCAAAAGCAATCTATAGATTCAATGCAATCTCCATCAAAATCCCAACAAAATTCTTCACAGACCTTGAGAGAACAATAATCAACTTTATATGGAAAAACAAAAAACCTAGGATAGCCAAAACAATCCTATACAATAAAGCACTTCCGGAAGCATTACCACCCTGACTTTAAACTCTATTACAGAGCTTCAGTAATGAAAACAGCTTGGTATTGGCATAAAAACAGAGATGTTGACCAATGGGATCGAATTGAAGACCCAGATATTAACCCACAAACCTATGAACACCTCATATTTGACAAAGAAGCTAAAATTATGCAATGGAAGAATGAAAGCATCTTTAACAAATGGTGCTGGTATAACTGGATGTCAACCTGTAGGAGAATGAAATTAGATCCATATCTATCACCATGCACAAAACTCAAGTCCAAATGGATTAAAGACCTCAATATAAATCTGACCACACTGAACCTGATAGAAGAGAAAGTGGGAAGTAGCCTGCAATACATGGGCACAGGAGACCACTTCCTATGTATAACCCCAGTAGCACAGA
>PVIU01006219.1:0-104304 GCA_004026605.1 Ondatra zibethicus | reverse complement strand
CTAAAATGGCTGAAAGACACTTAAGGAAATGTTCAGCATCCTTAGTCATCAGAGAAATGCAAATCAAAACAACTCTGAGATTCCATCTTACACCTGTAAGAATGGCCAAGATCAAAAACACTGATGACAACTTATGCTGGAGAGGCTGTGGAGAAAAGGGAACACTTCTGCATTGCTGGTGGGAATGCAAGCTGGTACAGCCCCTTTGGATGTCAGTGTGGCAATTTCTCAGAAAATTAGGAAACAACCTTCCTCAAGACCCAGTAATACCACTTTTGGGTATATATCCAAGGATGCTCAATCGTGCCACAAGGACATGTGCTCAACTATGGTCATAGCAGCTTTATTTGTCATAGCCAGAAACTGGAAACAACCTAAATGCCCCTCAATCGAAGAATGGATAAAAAAAAAATGTGGTACATTTACACAATGGAGTACTACATAGCAGAAAAAAATAACGACAGCCTGAATTTTGCAGGAAAATGGATGGAACTAGAAAGCATTATTTTGAGTGAGGTAACCTAGACACAGAAAGACAATTATCACATGTACTCACTCATAGGTGGTTTTTAAACATAAGGCAAAGAAAACCAGTTTACAAACCATAATCCCAGAGAATTTAGACAACAATACGGACACTAAGAGAGATATACATAGATATAATCTACATGGGAAGTAGAAAGTATAAAAAGACAAGATCTCCTGAATAAATTGGGAGCATGGGAACCTTGGGGGAGGGTTGAGGGAGGGAGGGGAGTGGCAGGGAGGTGAGCAGAGAAAAATGTAGAGCTCAATAAATATCATGGGGGGAAAAATGCAAAAAAAAAGATATATATGTTGGTTTATCTTAGCAGCCCATACAATGAAATGTCTCTCTGTACTTAGTTCCTTCATAGTCAAAAAATTCAAAGGAAGCACAATAATATACTTAATCCAGACTCTCTGTGAATTTTCCATTTTTATGTGGCTTATTTTTATTTACTCCTTTTAATCTATGACTGTCTGTACTCTGTCTCTTTAAACATTTTCCTTTTATAAAAAACCATTTACTTCTTTTTATAACTCTCTGTACTCTTTTTCTTCTCTCTCCCAAGCCTACATACATTTATCCAACACTGTGACCCATTTAGAGGTCTTTCATTTCTGAATCTGTCCTATTGTGTATCTGTAATTCTTTACTGTCTTGAAGAGGTTTTTTTTGTTTTTTTTGGGGGGGGGGTTTCGAGACAGGGTTTCTCTGTAGCTTTGGAGCCTGTCCTGGAACTAGCTCTTGTAGACCAGGCTGGTCTCAAACTCACAGAGATCCTCCTGCCTCTGCCTTCCGAGTGCTGGGATTAAAGGCGTGTGCCACCACCACCCAGCAAGAGTTTTTAAAATGGCAAGCAGCTTATTTGCGGCAGCTCTGGATGCTGGCTCTGCCTCTCTCCACTTTCAAAATGGTGGGGGTACCATTACTCTCAGTGAGCTGCGGGCATGGTCTCAGCTACTTTCCCAAGCGGGCATACATACACCCGGGCCCACAAAACCTATTCAAGTGCTCCATAGCTGGACCTCCAGGAAGAGTCAGAGTTTGGGCCAGCAGCTCGGCCCAGAAAGCCAGCATTTCAAAACTTTTTTTTTTTTTTTTTTGCTACTACTGAATCAGGAAAACTTCTCTCTCTCTTTTTTTTAAGATTTACTTATTTATTATGTACACAGTGTTCTGTCTACATGTTTGCCTGCAGGCAGATCTCACTACAGATGGCTGTGAGCCACCATGTGGTTGCTGGGAATTGAACTCAGGACCTCTGGAAGAACAACCAGTGCTCTTAACCTCTGAGCCATCTCTCCAGCCCCCAGGAAAACTTCTCTTAAAGGAGCTACGGCACGCTGCCAGCAAACGGCAAGAAGCTGTGTTAAACTCTGCATTTTTGTGTCTAGAATTCCTTTCCAAGCCCTCTCAGGTTTTATGTTGAATTAGATGGCCACACTGGCGCCCATTTGTTGAAGGGAGATGGCCACTTGTTGGTTCCTGGCTGCTTAGCCCTGAAATAATCACACAGAAACTGTATTAATTAAATCACTGCTTGGCCCATTAGCTCTAGCTTCTTATTGGCTAACTCTTATATTTATTTAATCCATTTCTATTAATCTGTGTACCACCACGAGTCTGTGGCTTACCGGGAAAAGTTCCAGCGTCTATCTCTGGTGAGTTACAAGGCTTCTCTCTGACTCTTTCTTTCTCAGCCCTTCTTCCTCCCAGCACACAGCTTAGTTTTCCCCACCTAGTTCTGTTCTTCCCTGCCATAGGCTCAAAGCAGTTTCTTTATTCGCTAACCAATAAAAGCAGCACATAGACAGAAGGACCTCCCACACCAGAAGACTGTGGGTGGTCAGACAAGACAGATTCTAGATCCACTCTGTTATTCCAAGGCAGTGGGCAGGAGATGGAGGATGGTGGTCAGGGTGGTCCATGCCTATCACCCAAGCACTGAGGAAACTAAAGCAGGGAGACTGCGCTGCCTGAACAGGCACTCCCGAGGGGGCTGAGTGTCTTGCGTTCCTACTGTCTATGCCCCTGGCCTGTGGTAGGTAACTCAGAAGGCTGGACTTTCCCAGGTGGCAGCTCACAAACTGCCCTCCCAGACACCTTGATCTGTCCCTCACTGTCCTCTGTCCCAAAGCCAGGCCTGCTGACTTGGAGTCACAGAGCTCTGAAGTTGCCTGCTGGCTTTGTTCCATGGGACTCTAACAAAGCAAACCTGTCCTGTCCCAGCTGGGCTCCTGTCCTGTCTCTCCCAGAAAGAGTTGCCATCCATGCAGGTCAGAAGCAGTTCCTGTGCTCTGCTGGGAGATCTAGCCTCAGGTTCAGAAAAGGGGAACATGAGCCTCTCCAGGAATGAAAGACCAGTGGGGTCTGCACAGGGGACCTGGCAGACTCATTTGTCCCCAAAAAGTCCTTCCCTCTTTGGCAGCCCCTCCTGTTTCCTGATCTTCCAGAACACCCTGAAACCCAGCCAGGACTCCTTCTGCTGTCTGCCTGGTACACCCTCTCCTCCCCTCCTCCAAGCCTTTGTCTGTCTTCCTGACCTTCCTGACCCCAATCTACCCCACAGTTCACCCCATGCCGATTCAGCCAAGCTGCAGCTCAAGACACTAACCAAGCACTGGCTGGTTCACAAAGCCTGTTTTCCAAGCTGGAAGCAAACTGTGGCTGAGCCTGGAGCACCCCCAAAAGATCCCTGAGTTCCAGCGTGGGGAGATGGGGACACTTAAAGACCAGGGCCGAGGTGGAGGTCCTCTAAGGTCACTGACGTAGTGCCTCAGAAGGGCTTGTAGGACTCCAGTCTCTCCCTCACTCTCTGTCCCTGGTTTTGTCTTGTTTTGTTTTTGAGACAGGGTCTTGTGAGGAAGTCCAGGCTAGGCTCAACTTCATGGCAATTCTCCTACCTCAACCCACTGAGTGCTGGGGCGGCAGGTATGTGCTGCTAGTCCCAGCTCTCGCTCTCTCTTTTGTTTCTTGGCTGTAAGGTGAACAGGATGTGTCACTGCACACATCCTAATTTATCATGAACTCCCAAAACCCTGAGTCAAAATAAACCACTTCCCAGGTGTTATAATAATAGAAAATTGACTATGCAGGGCTCAGACTCCTCCTCCCCCTAGAACCAAAGCTCCAGGAGTGGAGGTGTGACTTGTGGATGGAGCCCCGCCTAGAATCCCTCCACCCTGTGAGGGACCGGGGGCGTGCTGAGGGTGGAGCCCTGCCTAGAATCCCTCCACCCTGTGAGGGACCGGGGGCGTGCTGAGGGTGGAGCCCCGCCTAGAATCCCCAGTGAGGGGCTGGGGGCGTGGTCAGGGTGGAGCCCCGCCTAGAATCCCCAGTGAGGGGCTGGGGGCGTGGTCAGGGTGGAGCCCCGCCTAGAATCCCCAGTGAGGGGCTGAGTGTGTAGCCAGGAGTGGGGCCCCTGATTAAAATCCCCCGTGAGGGGTCGGTGTGTAATGGTGGTAGCATGCTTCCCTACCACGTACAGCACCCTCAGCTAATCTCCAGCACCATCTGTCAAGTAAGGCACGGAGCATAAGATCCTTGGGCCAGGAGTCTCTGTGCTACTTAGAACAACACTTCTTATAGAGCATCGTTCAATAAATCCATCCTGAGTTATGTGACCATGTCTTGTCCTGGCAACTACTCTCATACTCCAAGACCTCAGGGCTCTGCCAAAGGCTATTGTACCAAACAAACTGGTGTCTGATGTATGCAACGAGTCAGGAAGCTGAGACAGGAGAATTGAGTTTGAGAACAGCCTTAACTACAGAGTGAGTTCCTGCCCAGCCTGGTTATTAAAATTAAATAAATAAAACATCAGATTTCGCCAGCATCTTCACCCCAAGTAAGGAAGTGAGGCACTTGACTCCATCCTGACAACAAGGCCTGCTGCTTAGCAACTTGTCACTTGCCATCATAATCTCAGCCCCCAGCAATAGCACGGTAACTTTGGTAACAGAACCCAGACGCAAGAAAATTGGACCCATCTCCCTAGAAACAGGACCTGAGACCTATCAACATTCAACCAGCCCCTAGCAACAGGACCTCAAGCTTAGCAGCAGGTCTCCACCCTTGACAACACAATCCCAGCCCCTAGCAACAGGATCCTAGCCTAGCAACACTGTCTCAGCCCCTAGCAACATAATTCCAGCCTGTCACCATGGTCCCAGTCAACAGTGCCAGCTCCTGAGGTGGTACCACACATTTCTGGCGCAGGGAGACCGTGAGTGCATCCTAGGTCTCTAGTGCCTGCACCCTGGCACTGACCAAAGCCCCTCAAATGAGATTTGTGATGGACAAATTGAGTGAGACTCGAAGTTCCCTCAGCTCCAAAGCCCCCTTGGTTGAGAGTGCTGAAAATTGAGAGCTCGGGTGCCCGGCTTCTACAGCTTTGTGGGCCACATACTTAGCCCACAGCATGATGGGAATTGGAGTTCAGTCACAGTGGTGGTAAAGGACTCCAGAGAACCATGGACTTGACTGAAATCACAGGGAAGGGTGGAGCCAACAATGAAGAGGTGAAAGAAGGGTGCTGCTGAGCCCATGGGCGTGTCCTCAGTGAGTAGGGGGCTGGAGACAGCCCCTGTCCGATGGGCAGGGTGTCGTGGCTGAGGGGCAGGCCCAGTGTTTGTGGGTAGGATGTGGAAGAGAGGGCTCAGGAACTGGTAGAGGTGCGGCGGGAGTCCAGACCCTCTCCTCTGTAGGGTCAGATTGGAGTAGTTCGGGTGGAGCTGGGGTAGAGGCAGAAGGTTGGGGATAGCGTCAGGGGCTAAATGCCTCATGGCTCCCAGATCCTGGTAAACCTTCTCATTTCTGTGTCCAACCATCGGCCATATGAATTCTCAGAGGTCCCCAGTCGGAGCCACTGTTGGAGTGTGTCCTCAAGTGAGGGGTCAGCATGGCATCCCTGGCATGAAACAATCAATAACACACCTGAGGTCAGGGCTTCAGGTTGTTCAATCAAATGGAGGGCAGTTCTAGAAGCCAGACCCTCTCAGGTCCTGCTCAGGGACCTCCAGTCCACTTGGGACCACCTACCCACGCCTGCCTGGGCCCACTCCTGGGCAGAGCCAGCACCCACCAAACAGTTATCACTGCAACACGGCACCCTGATCCTCTAGCAGGTGTGAGGGGCCACCAGAGAGTCCCCCGAGCTCCCAGCCTCTCCATCCAGCTTTTCCCGCAGGGGCCACTGTCTCGGTGGCAAGTCTTGCAGGGGATGTCTTTTTTCTTGGACATGAAGCTGTCTGTCGTCAGGGCTCCCCAGACCAGTCCTGCCTGACAGACCCCTGTTGAGGGATCGCCAGTGTGGGGTGAAGAGCAGGTGGTTTTGTATCTGCGAAGACACTGCAGCCAGCCCACCCACCCCAAGCCAGCAGGTGTCGCTATCAGCCTGACCTCAGTGACCCGGATCCACTCCAGCAGGCATCCATGGAGTTCTCAAAACCCGAATTCAGCTTCCGGGTCTCTGTGATTCCTGGCATCTCCAAGTTCAGGCACTCCAGGGCCCCTCCAGATGAAAGGCAGCAGACAGCATGAAGTCCCTCTGGCTGGCAGGCCCTAAGACAGCTTCCCCGACTTCCATCTCATCCTACAAATGACAAAGACAGGCAGAGCAAACCTCATTGCTCGTGATTTGTTGGCTCCTCCCTCCAGACCCAACACAGCTTACACAGGTGATTTCAGAAACACAAGTGTCATATGGTTGGACTCAGGTGTCCCACCACGGACAGTAGGTAGCCAGGGCTAGCCCTACCTCCATGGTGGTCTGCACAGGAGAGTGTGTGCTGTGTGTCTCAACAGTGCACTGGGATGTGCTTGTTGTTTTTAAAGGTTTTTTTAAAAAATATTTTATTCTTTTATTTTTTATGATTTCTCTTTAACTTTAATGTGCATTGGTGTTTTGCTTGCGTGAATATCTGCATAAGGGTGTCAAGTCCCCTGGAGCTGGAGTTACAGAACCAGGGTCCTCTGAAAGAGTAATCAGTGTTCTTAACCTCTGAGCCATCTCTCTGAACAGCAACGCACCCCCCCCCTTTTTTTTTGAAACAGGGTTTCTCTGTGTAGACTTGGCTGTCCTGGAACTTGCTCTGTAGACCAGGTTGGCCTTGAACTCACAGAGATCCGCCTACCCAGACCCTTATCTTATTCTTTTACGTGTGAGTATTTCACTGGCATTTAAGATTGTGTCACACACGTGCAGTGCCGTGAAGGCCAGAAGAGGGTGTCAGATCCCTTGGGACTATAATTACAGATTGTTGTGAACCACCATGTGGGTGCTGACAATTGAACCCCAGTCCTCTGGAAGAAGTTAAGTGCTCTTAACTGCTAAGCCCCTATCCCTCCAGCCCCTATTTTAGGTTTGTTTTCTTTTTCGTTTGTTTGTTTGTTTGTCTGTCTATTTGCTTAATATTTATTTAACTTTGTTTTTTTTTAGTTAGGGCCTCCCTACATAGTCCTGCAGGAACTTACTATATAGCCCAGGCTGGCCTCGAACTCAAAGATCCACCTGCCTCTGCCTCCTGAGTGCTAGGATTAAAGGCGTGCGCCGCCACCACCCGGCCAGCCCTGTGTCTGTGTGTGGGGTAGCAGTGACCTCAGAAGCCAGACTTTGGATCTCCCTGGAGCTACATTTACAGAGCTACCTGGCCTGCCTGTTTAGGACTCGGGTCCTCTGAAGAGCAGTCAGTGCTCTTAACCACTGAGCCATCTCCCCAGCCCCCTACATTGTCCCCTCAAAGTCCAATCTCCAGCTGGCCCCACCTCCTCAAGCTCCACAGGGCCAGGGATCCCAGCCAGTCTCTTGCCACCCTGGTCTCTGGCAACCACACTCTAAAAAAGCCAGGAGTGTTGAGCATGCAAAATTGACAAGGGAGTGAGAGTGAGCGGAAGGGCCACTGTTGGAGCAGGACTACCTTCTGGAACTTTCCTCATACTGTCAGCGAGGGAGTCAGGATGTCAGGTCTCCTGAGAAGGTTGAACCTCTTCAGAGAGGAGGGCTTCCTGTGGCACTAGAAGGACTTCCTCCTTGTAGGACAATGGCGGGAAGGGGGGTCGGGCCCTGGACTTGCAGGGAAAGGGTGAGGACAGGAGGTGCCCCAAGTGCCACAGAGAGCACAGCAGAGTCCTGCTGGCCCTGGCCCTGCTGGGGATGGACAGCCCCTGGGCCTCCTGTACTCTAGGCCCCTGTGCCCTCCCTGTCTCTACTGTGCGTCCCTGTATCTCTGTGCGTCTGCCTCTGCACCTCTCTCTGTCTCTGTTTCTTAGTCTGATCTGTGTCTGTCTTTCTCTGTCCTCGGTCCTTCTCTGTCTCTCTGGAGTCATGTCATGTCTCTGACCCTGTCATCTGTGTCTTTCTGTCCTCTGAATCTCTCTCTGTGTGATGTCTCTGTCCCTCTCCCTCTCTCTCTCTCTCTCTCTCTCTCTCTCTCTCTCTCTCTGGGCCCTCTGTTTCTCCAAGTCTCCCCACTCCTCCTTCCCCTCTGGCCCCCCCCAAAGCTTGTCCTCTCTACCCTGTGGCTCTGGCCCCTACCCTCTTCCCCACCAGGGACAGGGATGCTCCACTGCCCTGCAGGTGGGGTCAGGGCTGAGAAGAGTGTCCCTTGAGATCTTCAAGGAAGCAGGGACCACGCCTGCAGCCCACTGCACCTCAGCCTGCCAGGAGCCTGCTGACCCCTTCCCACCTGGCCTTGGTATAGCAGGAAGCCAGGTCAGGGGCTGGGAAGCAGCTCATTTACCAGGCCCACTGCCCCCCACCCGGGTTAAGGGCCCAGCTTCCCGGGAAGGGCCCATGTCTTAGAGTCACCTTCCTGCACATCTTCCGGACACTGGCGCATGCTGGGCGAGGAAGGGGGGAGGGGAGGGGACCCAGGCAGCCACGGTCCTGAATCAACGCACCTGAGTCCATTACTCTTTCTGTACTTCAGTTTCTCCATTGTGACACCAGCCTCCACCTGTCACGCACCCTGCCACTGGTGCCTCCTGACAGTCTGCGTGCTGGGTAGGGGTCAGGGGTTATGGCAGGAGCAGACAAAGTCTCACCCTGTATAGTTAGGGTCTCTGTTGCTGTGGCAAATACCATGACCAAAAGCAGCCTAGGAAGGAAGGGGCTCCCTCCCTTCAGCTCACACTTGGGTCACTGGCCACCATGAAGGGGAGCCCAGGCAGCCCATGCAGGCCAGAGCTATACAGAGAAACCCTGTCTCAAAAAACAAAACAAACAAAAAATACCCCCAAAGAGTTGCCTACAGACCAATCTGTTGGGGACATTTTTTTTTCCAAGTGAAATTCTCTCTTTCCAAATGACTCTACTTATGTCAAGTTACCAAAACCCTAGGTAAATACACTCCCCATAAGTCTGAAGACTTGGCCTCCACAGGGGCCAAGGAAGGCAGGGGTGTGTGTGTGTGTGTGTGTGTGGTGTGTGTGGTGTGTGCAGAGCAGAGGTGCGAAGGTCAGGAAGGACACAGGACTCTAGCTTTCTTTCTCTGCCTGCAGCACAGCCCTGGGGGTGTTGATATACAGAGGGGTGTTCCTCAATAAAGGTCTAGGCCAGGAGGGAAAGATGGGAGGGACAGTGTGCCAATCTTGGAGGAAGGTGGCAGAGAACTCAAAGGAGTGTATGAGAGATATTCTTAGAACTCCAGCTCTGCCTTGAGGCCCAGGATCTGCCCCAAACACATCAAAAGCAAGCCAGGCCCAGACCCCAGGCTTTGTCGGGAAGGACACAACAGGTAGAACTCAGTCCCAGGAGAAACCCCCCACCCTGCTGGACATGGCTGCAGGGGACCCCCATCATTCAGAACAGGCTCAGGCGCCACCGCCACCGCCACCGGCGTGTGGCCACCTGTGGAAATGAAGGAGGAGCTCGAGTCGGCTGGGGCGGAGCAGACTAGGACTGGCTAATTTCCATGCAATGCACTTGACCCACCATGGTGACCCCAGCCTCTAACCTCAGCCTTCCCGTCCATAAAACTGGGGTCTGGAAACTTCCCAGGCCTTCCATGCCCGTCTATTCTGATTCTGTTCCCGGGTCCCTGCCTGTGGGGGTCGGGCTGGGAAAGCCCCCTGGGAAACTCCCACAGAATAGGGAAAAGGGGGAGGAGAGGCAGGGTCTGAAGACAGCGGGAAGCCGTCAGCCCGCTGCTATTTAAACCGCTTCCCCTGGCGGTCACAAGACAGAGGGGACAGCATGGAGTCCAGCCTGGCCTTCCTGCTAACCCTGGCCATAGTGCCCTTCCAGCCTAGCAGTGGTGAGTGGGGATATTGGGAGGGGACTTTGAGAAATGAGTGGGTATAAGTACAAGGGAAGGAGCTTTGGAGGTGCGAGGAAAGCCCAGGGCTTTGAGAGGTTGGTCTGGGGAAGTGGGGCTCTAGTTGCTCTCTAGCCAGGGACCTGGGATAGAGGTGCAGATTCCTGGGGTCTCAACCCAAGGTCAAGGGTCAGGACTGGAATCTGAGCCCAAGCTGCCCCAACATGGTTTTAATGCTGTTTTCCCTCAGGCCAGTCCCTCCATGTAGATCCCCCTGAGCCTGAGGTAGCTGTGGCCAGGGGCACATCCCTCCAGCTCACCTGCAGCCTGTCCTGTGACGAGGACGTAGCCCGGGTGCAGTGGCGTGGACTGGACACCGACCTGGGCAATGTGCAGACCGTCCCAGGCAGCAGCACCCTCTCTATATATGGCATGCTGACAGACACAGGCACCCGTGTGTGTGTGGGCTCCTGTGGGGGCCGCACCTTCCAGCACACCACGAAGATCCTTGTGTATGGTGAGGCCCACTCTGACCTTCCAGGTGCCACCTACCCAGGGGTATCAGGACCTTGCACCACACCAATGCCATCACCCCCAGGTTCCCACACCCAAGTCCTGCAGGCTGACATATCCACCCTTCCTGTCCCGGATACCTAAGGCACATAGTTGCACCATCACCCCAAACCTACCTCCTCCGCCTAGCCCAGCCCTGACCTCTAAGCTCAATCCTGGGTCCCACCTGCCATTCACAGCCTTCCCAAACCAGCTGGTGGTGTCCCCAGAGACCCTTGCACCTGGACAGGACCGAGAAGTGGCCTGCACGGCACACAACATCTGGCCTGCAGGCCCAGACAGACTCTCCTTCGCCCTGCTACTGGGAAACCAGAGACTGGAGGGTGTCCAGGCCCTGGAACCAGAGCAAGAAGAGGAGACACAGGAGGCCGAGGGCATGCCACTGTTCCTAATGACACAGCGCTGGCTGTTACCCTCCCTGGAGACCCCTCCGCCTCCTGCTCTTTACTGCCAGGTCACCATGCAGCTGTTCAACCTAACACTGACCCACAAGAGGGAGCTTCCAGGTAAGTCCTCTGGGTTCCACCTGTCCCTGGGCTCAGCTGCTCTGGCGCTTGGACCAGGATTGCTTGCCCCCACCAGGAGATTCCAAACAGAATTGGTCACAGTGTCTGCCCTGCGAGGCAACCAGAGAAAAGACTAATTCGAAAGATGAAGGCCTACTCTGTGCCAGCTCCAAAATGATATCTGCATCAATTTCCCTTCCCAAATGCTTGGTTTTGCCATGGTCAGACTATCCTGAAAGACTAGGGTGGGGCCAGCACTCAGTAGGTGTTTTATAAACACTACTCAAGGTAGGTTCCAGAACTCAGTAGGTCTTCTACAAATGCTGGCTGAAAGGCCTCAGAGGAGTTGGCACACTATAGATGTTTATAAACACTGACCAAGTAGTCTCATAGAAACCTGCACCCAGTAGGTGCTTTATAAACAGTGGCCTAGCCTTCAATCCCAGCACTAGTGAGGCAGAGACAGGCGGATCTCTGAGCTCGAGGCCAGCCAGGTCTCCAGATCAAGTTCCAGGACAGCCAGGGCTACATGGAGAGACCCTGTCTCAAAAAAACCAAAATAAGTAAAATAAGCAGTGGCCTAGGAGACATATATAGGACCCAGTACCCAGTAAGTTCTCCGTGTCACCATGTCCTGGCCCCAGCTACTGTGATGCCCTGTGCCACTTGAGTGGCAGGGGTAGGGAGTGGGGGGTGGGGTTCTGTCCCAATCCTGGGCTGCAGATGAAGGGCCCAGGGCTATAGGAAGAACATTCTGTTTACAGTCCTACAGAGCCGGACCTCACCAGAGCCCCCCAACACCACCTCTACCAAGCCCTACCTCGTGACCTCATCACGCACTACTGAGGCCAGCTCCACTGGGCTCCCCAGCACAACTCTGCCGTCTACCCCTCCTCACTCCACACTTAGCCCTAGGACTCCGAATTCTGCTGGAACCTGCCATCCGGAGATCCATCAGGACCAGGAGGCGGGCTGGCAGCTACTCTGTGAGGCGCACTGTGGGCCTGGAGTGACTGTGCACTGGACCCTGGCTCCTGGCGACCTGGCAGCCTACCACAAGAGGGAGGCTGGGGCCCAGGCATGGCTAAGCATGCCACCCCCAGGTCCCATTCCTGAGGGCTGGTTCCAGTGTCGCATGGACCCGGGGGGGCAGGTAGCCAGTCTGTATGTCTCCGGCCAGGTGGTCCCAAAACCCTGTGAGTGCTGGGGCCCCGGGAGGGACAGACATATGGGATTAAAATGCTACTTGAGGCCTTTAATCCTAGCACTCAGGGCGAAGTAGGCGGATCTCTGTGAGTTCTAGGCCAGCCTGTTCTACAGAGCAAGTTCCAGGACAGCCCAGGTTACACAGAGAAACCCTGTCTTGAATAAAAAACAAAAACAGAAGACCCGCCAGTTGGGGTAATTCTGTGCCATGTGTAGCCTCAGTTTCCCCCTAAATTCTGCATGCTTTCCTGGCTGTAAGAGTGCTTAGACTTCAAAGCACCTTGCAGACTAAGATTGAGAGATGCAGAAACCCTGTGAAAAAAATGGTAAAGAGAGACATCCAGGGCTGGAGAGATGGCTCAGCGGTTAAGAGCACTGATTGTTCTTCCAGAGGTCCTGAGTTCAATTCCCAGCAACCACATGGTGGCTCACAACCACCTGTAATGAGATCTGGTGCCAACTTCTAGCCTACATGGACACATGCAGGCAGAACATTGTATACATAATAAATAAATAAATCTTAAAAAAGAAAAGGCATCCAGAGAGGAGTTTTTTTTTTTCTTTTGTTTTGTTTTTAGGGCTGGAGTGATGGCTTAGGGTTTGGGAGCACTGGCTGCTCTTCCAGAGGACCTGAGTTCAGATCCCAGCAACCACAGGGCTCACAGCCATCTGTAATGAGATCTGGTGCCCTCTTCCGCTGTGCAGGCAGAAGGGTGCATACATAATAAATCTTTAAAAAAAATTTTTAGTGTTGATTTCACATGGCAGAGGCTGGCCTTAAACTTGCTGTGTAGCTGAAGGTGACCCTGATCCTCTTGATCCTCTTGCCCCCTACGTGCATCATTGCATCTGTTTTAATGGTTGAATTTTAAAACACATTAATTACACGGGAAGTCCACTTTTAAACTGCAAAAGCCTATGCACAGTTCCCACAATGGGGCCTCCAGGCACCAGGCCTGATCATGGTCTTTCTTCTTGTCTTTCAGCCTCTGTCATCACCCTATGGATTGGCAGCTTGGTATTGGGACTGCTCGCGCTGGCCTTCCTTGCCTACCGCCTGTGGAAATGCTACCCACCAAGTCCTCACTCAGATACCAGCTCATGCACCCTCCTATGGTGCTCGACTGTGCCAGGCTAAGGCGGCCGGAGGATGACTAGCTGCTAGGTTTGGGGTAGTCACGATGAGAGTGGGCCTTTCCTTGGTGGTCAGCACACCTACAAGCTCCTTCCAGTTTTCTGGCCCAGAACAGAATAAAGGCCCCATGTCTGACCACTGGTGTGTCCTGTCATACTGTGAAAATAGAGCAGCTTTGTGCGTGTCCCTGGAGGCCTACATCCCAGTCCATCTTTGGTAGGCCCACTGAGAGGATGCGAGGCTAGGAAACGCCCGCACTTCATAAGAGTAACTAAGGTGGTACCCATGGCTTGAAAAAAGTACTGGTGGTGAGGGTTAGCCCGGGCAAACACCAAGATGGAGTGTGGCTGATGTCACATGGCAGGTGTGTGGGCTCACGCAGGTTCATGAAATGAAGACCCAGAGATGCTTGAGAATGAACTTGGTCCAGAGGTCCCCAGTGTTGGTGGAATGAAGCACTTTCCCTTCACCCAGGGCATTTTTATTTTTTCCCATATTTACACTTTAATCCGTCGATTTCCAAATGCTCAAAACAACCTGAATAAAGCTTCCAAAAATACAATGCCAAGTGCAAATACCTGATTCAGGAGGTACCACGGTGTTCCGGGATGCCCCCTAAGTTTTTTTGTTTTGTTTTGTTTATTTTGTTTTGTTTTGCTTTTCGAGACAGGGTTTCTCTGTGTAACAGTCCTAGCTGTCCTGGAACTAGCTCTCGCAGACCAGGCTAGCCAAGAACTCACAGAGATCCGCCTGCCTCTGCCTCCCGAGTGGCCCCCTAAGGTTTGCATAAGCTTTGTACCCATGGGAAACTCTCCGACAAGATTCATATAGGGCAACAAAGGGTATCTGTAACACAAAGGATGGATTAGGGCTAGGTGTTAACTCCAGAGCTAGGCCAAGTGTGGCCTAGCAAGGAATGGTGCTAGTTGCTAACTCTCTGGCGCCAGGCCAGCAGAATCCTGCAACAATGGGGTGTGAGGGGGGCAAGGGGATGGGTAACAGACAGAAGAGGGACATGCAAGAGCCGCAGCAGTTCAGTTACAAGAGCAACCCCCTCTGGTGGTCAGAAAGGGTAACTAACAGCCTAGGGGAGAAAAGGGAATCTGGTGAAGTTTGCTAAACCTTTGTGCGGACCGGGCGGCAGTGGCGCATGAGAGGCAGAGGCAGGCGGATCTCTGTGAGTTCGAGGCCAGCCTGGTCTACAAGAGCTAGTTCCAGGTCAGCTACGACTGTTACACAGGGAAACCCTGTCTCGAAAAACCAAGAGAGAGAGAGAGAGAGAGAGAGAGAGAGAGAAAGAGAGAGAGAGAGACGAAGTGAGGCCAAAATCCCGGCACAGCCCAAGCCGAGTACAACGTCTGACACTGGCAGGGCGGCAGTGGCGCACGCCTTTAATCCCAGAGGACGGGAGGCAGAGGCGAGGCCAACCAGCTCTACAAGAGCTAGTTCCAGCACAGCTTCCAAAGCTACAGAGAAACCCCTGTCTCGAAAAAAAATGAATAGTCTGAATCCCGCTCGCAATTTTAGATTCCCGGTAGACGAACCGCATGCATGCTTGGTGGGGTTTTTCTGGTACCCAGGGAGACTGGTTGCTAGGAGACCATGCTTATGAAGACTTGCCCACTACCAAGATGGCAAGCAATCGCGCTTCAACCCAGAAACCAAGCCCTTCCTGGGGGACCATATTGAAGTCTGGCAAGCTCACGATTCCGGATGGAAGCTAAGAGATGCAGTCACAGAGTACCAGGAAAGACGTAAACGGAGAATCGGGGCACAGGGGAAACAGTAGCCTGTGCCTGTCACAGCCGAGACTCAGAGAGGACCACCCCCAACCTGCGCTGCCTCTGCCCTTAACAAAAATGGCCACCCAAGAAGGGCGCTTTGTCGTGCTGTGAATTATGGCAGCGCTTCCGGTCCCACTGCCCTCAGCAAAGATGGCGGCAGTAGAGAAGCGGCGGCCGGCAGTGGCACCAGCGGCCAATTTCGCAGACAGCGGCCGGACGTCGGTGTCTCAGGCGGCGGCCGCAGCCGAGAACGAAGAAGACTTCCTACGGCAGCTCGGCGTGACGGAGATGCTGCGCGCGGCCCTACTGAAGGTGCTGGAGACGCGGCCCGAGGAGCCCATCGCCTTCTTGGCGCACTATTTCGAGAACATGGGCCTGCGCTCGCCAGCCAACGGCGGCGCCGGGGAGCCCCCGGGTCAGCTCCTCCTGCAGCAGCAGCGCCTGGGCCGCGCGCTGTGGCACCTTCGCCTGGCTCACCACTCGCAGAGGTGCGGACCGATGGCGGGCGGGGTGCCTAAACTACAGCTCCCGACAGGCCCCGCGCGGGCTCAACCCACCGCCGGCGCGGGGCATATCCGGGTGTAGTAGTCTGTCCTCTTTTCCCTGACCAGGTCCGTTTAGGGTGGTGTGGCGTCAGGATTACAGTTCCCGGCAGGCTTCGCTTAGATTTCGGCTGCTGTGAGCGCGGGGTGTACTGGTCCTTGTGGTTCTGGTAGGAAGTGTTGGGCGTTGTAATCCATCTATAGCTGGCGCGTTCAGATGAGTATGGTCTAGGGTTTTTTTTTACTTTTGAGCCTCGGAGCCCAGGGTTTTGGAGGTCAAGAAGTCCTCAGCGAGGACCTGGCTCAAAAAGCCATCCCTGCAGTCATAGCATAAATAGCTGCGGTGCTTGTCCAGGAAATTGTCAACCTGTGTACTGAGGCCCCACCCCGCAGTACAGTCCTGAGTTGCACCCGCAGAGCACAGGCTGGTCTAAAGCCAGATGTGAACCCTGCAGGAAGACCTGCCTGGAGCTCGGCCCTGAAAGCGCTTCTGTACCCCAGGAGGAATAGTTCCTAGTGGAGAAGATGAATGAGGGACACTTTTCCGTTGCAGAGTGGATGGGGGAAGTTCATCAGTAGGTCTCATCAACCAGGGGTAGCAGCATGGAACTGGCTTTACAAAGGGTGCATGCAGGAGGTCTCAGAAGATGTTGGGCAAGTGACCCCCGCTTTCCCGAAGAGTGAAAGTCCAGGGATCGTACATTCCTGCTGGTTTCCTCTCAGAGTCCCAGAGACGCTGGACCAAGTAGTACAGGATAGGAGTGAATCCGAGCAAAGCAGACACCTCTGTGCCAGGGGAAAAGGGTTCAGTGTCCCCAGATGATGGATGGCCAGGAAGGGAAGGGTGGAGCAGGGTGGGCCCATGTTGCGGGGAGGAGGCAGGGATGGTTGGATGGATACAGGCACAAAAGCCGGGAGACCAGTGTTTCTGCAAGGTTGCTGGTCACTCGGTGAGGAGCCCAAGCAAAGGTGGACAGAGTCTACAGCTGAGATGGCAGTGGGGGGTATGAGCAGGAAGACTGAAGGCATCCGTGTGGCAGGCTTTCTTCTGGGCCACCAGCCAGCTCCCAAATCATCACACGGAGACTTAATATTAGTTATGAACGCTCGACCTGAACTTAGGCTCATTTCTTGCTGTCTCTTATAACGTCACCTGTGTTCATCTGTGTTTTGCCTTGGGGCTTTGCCTTTCATTCTGTATAGCTTCCTTTCCTGCTTCCTCCATGTCTGGCTGGCTTCTACCTCCATTCCCCCCCCCCCACTTGTCTCACATTCCTAAATTCCTCCTCCTATTCTCTCTACCCGTCAACTCATTCTATTACCTAGCTATTGGCCTCAGCTTTTTATTAGACCAATCAGGTGTCTTAGGCAGGCAAAGCAACACATCTTACTGCATCATTTAATGCAGCAGAAAGAAATGTAACACATCTTTGCCTAGTTCAATTAACATCCCACAACAGAGACAAATGTAGCACATGTTCACATAGATAAAATAATATCCTACAACACTTCACAGAAGAGCAGGCACACAGCTCTGCACCCTAAGGGGCCCCAGGGAAGGAGGGACCAGGAACAGACTGCTTCCTGGGGCATCTGTCTAGAAGAGACTCCCAGGGGTGAAAAGCAGTCAACTTAGTAATCTAAAATAGGGACATTGTGAGTTGAAGTCAGTCTCAGCTGAGGACCAGGGGCAGGGTCTTGTGACCATGTCACCAGGTCTCAGTCCTTCACCACATGGCCTCTGTGTCCGCCGGCCACTGAGGGCTTGCTTTCTGTCCTCTGACGCAGCCTCCTCTTAACCAGCTGAAACCATGAAACCTGTGGGTTTACCACATTCTAAGGTTTGTAGACATGAACCTGGGGTCATGGCTCACCCCAGGACCTAATGTTATACCACTAACTGTCAGCAGCTCAGGACAGCAGGGGACATGGAATGGAACCAACAGGCAGGTGGGGTCCCCAGAGATGCATCAAGGGTTGGATCCAAAAGCCACAGCTGTGTCCCTGTCTGGTGTCACAAAGCTAGGCCTCACTTCCTCCTCCAAAAGCCCCCATCATTGCTCCCCACTTCAGACCCCCTGACTGATGTCTATGAAGAGTGGGCCCTGTGCCGTGCCCAGCCTGACCCACCACCCACGCAGCCCCTGCCTCTTCCCTGAAGCTGAGGGGCTGTGCTTCTGTATGGCCGGGTGTCCCCATCAGTTGCCTCCCTACCAGCCTGTGAGACAACTTAAGATCACCCTGGAAGATGGCTGAAGCCTTGGCCACCAGGGACCAAGCCAGGAGTCAGACCCATGGGATGAAAGCCCTGCTACCTTCCTGGCTACTGTGCTGCTAATAATGGTGGCTGGGGGAGGGACACTGACCATACTGTCCCTAAGCTATTAGGGAGTCATTTTTGTGTCTCTCTTAGGGCTCTTTTGACCAAGTACAATTTAATGATTTAAAATAACTGAGTCACTTCAAAATGAAGGATGACCCAGTGTAAGCGTCCCCTCAGCTACAGCCATTCTCCATGAGGCACCCCAGACCCTGCAGGACACTGAAGAGCATCCCTGCCTCCATCCCTCAAAGAGCCAAGATCTCTGAGTGTAGAGAGCTGGAAAGGGCATAGGCATCATCCAGCCCCTAGCCGGGGAAAGCCACTGGCAGGAGGGAGGAGCTTCCGCTGCCTGCACACAGGGCTAAGCACTCAGAGGAAAGAACTGCAAAGTGGAGCCTCAGCCCATGCTCTCCCAGTGCTGGAGCTCGCCACCTTGTCTCTGCCCCCACCACCTGTCAGTGACTCAATGTGGATCCCCAGGAGCGGATATGAGCCACCTGAGAGGTGGGTGTCCTTGTACCAAGTCCTAATTACCTGTCCTATGCCTGTAAACAGCCATGGGCAAGGTGGGTGGAACCCTCTCCCATGTCAGCACAAGATCACATCCATCCTCCCAAAACTCTGGAGTTGCAGAACTGGGGTTTGCATTCCTCAGGTAAGCAGAGGTAGGCTCACAGAGGCAGCAGCATCAGAAACTCAGTGACCCTGGGAGGCAGTACTGGACCTGGGCCAGGAACCAAGGAAGGATCCAGGCCCTGTACCCTTGGAGGTCACTGCCAGAGAAGGCAGAATCAGGGCAAGAGAGCTAGTGGCTGTGTGTCAACCGGTATATCGGTCAGGAAGAGCTATATTGTGTTGCTATAAGAAACAGCCCCAGCATCTCCGTGGCTCTTAACACAGATGGCGCTTTGCTGAGTGATCTTTACAAAAGACACACAGTCTATTCTTTGAGCATCTGCATCTGGCTAGGATTTATGAAGCACCTACTACATGAAGGTCTCTAGAAGGTGAAGCATCGAAGAAGTCAGGATGGAGCAGACCACCCTCATTGTGAAGCTGAGCCACACAAGGACCAGAGTAAGGTCCACTGTAAGACAGTTCCTTTCTGGGTCCTGCACTCTAGACTACCACCCTACTCAGAGTAAGGTCCACTGTGAGACAATCACTTTCTGGGTCCTGCACTCTAGACTAGCACCCTACTCAGAGTAAGGTCCACTGTGAGACAGTCCCTTTCTGGGTCCTGCACTCTAGACTATCACCCTACTCAGAGTAAGGTCCACTGTGAGACAGTCACTTTCTGGGTCCTGCACTCTAGACTACCACCCTACTCAGAGCCTCAATTTCCCACGAGGTTGTTATATTCATGGTCACCACTGTCATCCACAAGGAGGGACCCCACCCTGAGGTCAGGGAAGGAACCACCTGACCCAGCACACCCTCTCTCTGCCCACTAGCTCTTAGTTGAGAATGTGACCTAGCCACAAGTGCGTGTCAGAACTGGCTAGCTACTTCATGTTTCAATAAAACTTTATTTACAAGCCATGGTGACTGAGTCAGGGAGATCATGGGCACAGGCTCATGTTTCAGCTACTGAGACCCTGCTTCAAAGCCAACGACTGGCTTGCCCAGCATGGCTGCTTGAAGATGCCACGGTAAGGCTTAGGTGTGGGCATGACGGCGGTGAGGGCTGGCCTTGCCATCCCCACCATGTCCGGAGATACCCCAACAGGTCTGCAGGCTGCTTGAATGGGCACTTCCTGCGTGCATGCTGTATGCTGGGATGGGGCCCAGCTGGCAGAGCGCTCCCTGAGCATGCATGAGCCACTGGGCCCAGGTCCAGCACCACATAAACTGGACATGGTGGACTTAGGGGGATCAGGAATTCAAGAGCTGTCTGGGCTACATGAGACTGTGTCTCAAACAGAAACCCCAATGGCTTGTCCAGAAAAGGTGTTTGCTAAATTTTGACAACCTGAATTCTTTCAGTTGCTGGAAGCCATGTGAAGAAGGAAGGGACCCAACTCCTGCCCTCCGACCACTCACACACCACAGATACATATGTATGCTTATGACTAATAATAAATTGGTTTTACAACAAGGTCTCACTCTGTAGACCAGACTGACCTCGAACTCACAAAGGTCCTCCTGCCTCTGCCTCCTAAGTGCTGGGCCTGGAAGATGGCTCTACCACTTTCACCTTAAATATTCTTTCAAATTTAATTTTATATCTATGGCTGTTTTGCCTGCATGTATGTCTGTGCACCATGTGTATGCCTGGTGCCTAGGAGGCCAGAGAGGGCATCAGACCTCCTGGAATTTGAGTTCCGGATGGTTGTGAGCCGCCATATGCTGCTGGGAATCAACCCGGATCCTCTGCAAGTGCAGCCCCTTAAATAAATTTTAAGAAAGCAAACACTTGGGGTTCCTCGATGCCGGGTGCGGGGAGGTCTGGAAAGGCTCCAGGTGGCTGGGCATACTGATACCCGTTATCCCCGCAGGGCGGCCTTCAACAACAACGTAAGTGTGGCCTACGAGTGTTTGAGCGCCAGTGGCCGCAAGAAGAAGCCAGGACTGGACGGGCGCACCTACAGTGAGCTGCTGAAGCGTGTGTGCAGGGACGGCGGGGCACCCGAGGAGATAGTGGCGCCACTTCTGCGCAAGATCCAGTGCCGGGACCACGAGGCTGTGCCACTGGGCATCTTCCGGGCCGGCATGCTGTCGTGCTTCGTGCTGCTGGAGTTCGTGGCGCGAGCCAGCGCCCTCTTTCAGCTGCTGGAGGACC
Organism: Ondatra zibethicus; assembly: GCA_004026605.1. Lineage (NCBI taxonomy): Eukaryota > Metazoa > Chordata > Mammalia > Rodentia > Cricetidae > Ondatra > Ondatra zibethicus. The sequence goes on along the minus strand of PVIU01006219.1, from coordinate 83,673 downwards.
CAGGCCTGGCGGTGGCCGATCGGCGAGTGGGCCAGGCCGTACTGGACACGCTCGAGGGAGCGCTGGGCACGGGAGACCTGGCGGCAGCGCCCACACACTACCTAGAGGCCGGTTCCCGCCTGGGCCCCGACAGTCTGGCACGTGCCCTGGACAGGGCAGCAACAGGACGGCGGCCCAGCGTGCCCATGGCCCGAGAGGAGTTCCTGGAAAAGGCCGCAGCCCTCTTCATTGCCAAGGTCAAGCCGGTGGGTTGAGCCCAGAATGTGTGCACGCCCTGCCACCTCCCAAGGAAGGCGAGGACTTGGGACCTGCAAACTGGTGTCCTGGCATCCTGCACAGTGCCCTCTCCCAGGGAGGGAGGCCTGTGTGGACCCTGCAGGACCAGCATCTGCAGCTCAGTCCCCTCTGTTTTGGCCTGTCTTCCATACTCACAGAAATAAAATTTGAAAAGACCTGGCCATGCTGGTCGCCTGTGTGCAGCTCCCGACCATTGCCATGCATTGTCACCCCCCCCCCCAAGGTCCCTCCTGTAATGGAAAAATTAAAAATGCTGCAGGATTCCCAGCGGCAGTAGGCAGCAGAAATGCTGTAGGTCCCCAAATGGTGGTAGCGGGCCATGTGGCGGCAGGCAGCGGGCCCTGACAGCAGCCAGTCCCAGGCAGAGACAGCTGCCAGTCCCTGAGCGGTGGCTGGTCCCAAGCAGGGAGACACGTGGCGGGCAGGCAAGAGACAGAGACATGGATAGGCTTGCCATGCAGAGTAAGGTTGGATATTTATTCAGGGGGTTATGGAGGGGGAAGGGGGAAGGGGAGAAGAGCAGAGAGAAAGAGGAGAGAGAGAGAAGCAGGGGAAGGGTGGAGAGAGAAGCAGAAGCTGCCTCTCCGAGAGGAAGAGGGAAGAGAGCTCAGGCCGGAAGCTGAAGATCAGCCTGCCTCAGCAGATGGGGGAGGAAGTGGGCGTGGCTTGTCTCTTAAAGAGACAGAACAATCATTATACCTCCAGACCGCCCTGATGAAGTGATCATTGGGAGGACCTTTAGACGATCCTCCCATCTCTGCGGATGTCAGGACTTTCAGCAGGCTTTCTTAGACTGACGCCCCCAAATCATAACACAGAGACTTATTATGAATGCTCATCCTTAGCTTGGGCTTGTTTCTAGTTAGCTTTCTCCTTTAACTTAACCATTCCTATTCACCTGTGTGCCGCCCGAGGCTTCTTTACCTTATTTGCTGCTGTCCAGCCGGCTTTCAAGCTTCTTCCCGTCTGTCGGCCTTGGGCTGACTGGCTCCCCTTTTCTCTCTGCCTGCCAGCCACACCTAACCCTCCTCTGCCTAGCTATTGGCCATTCAGCTTTTTATTAGAACAATCAGGTGCCTTACACAGCTGCAGCTAAACAATTATTCTGCAACACAAAGATGCGACATATCTTTCCACAGTTAAACAAGTATTCTATTCCACAGCAAGGACTCCACCCCTAAGGTCCTCACTGGAAGATTCTAGGCAGGTCTCCACCCCCTCACCACGCCCCCAGACCGTGACTGGTGCGGTGCCAGGAGGTGGAAAAGGGGGAGGCCCTTGCTCAGGACGTTATGGGTTGAGATGCATTGGCCTCTGCTCATTGCCAGCCAACCCCAACCTCCACCCCTGTCCCAAGCATCCAGGCTCTGTTCGGTACACTCTTTCCCAGGCCCCAGGGGCTTCATCACAGTAGAGGATAGCCTTCCTGAGCTAGCAGAGGACGTGTGGTTGTCATACCTGTCACTCTTGAGTCCTGGCCATGGGGTGGGGGCACTAATTCTCCCTCTTACCTGCCTAGTGAGTTCCCAGGGGAACGGAGTTAGGGCACTGAGGAAGTTTCTGGAGATCTCTTATTTAGTCAGTGTTGATTGACTCGTGTCCCTGAAATGCTTAGAGATGGAACAGGTCCAGCCTGTCTCCTGTCAATCATGGGATTTAGAAAGCATCAGTGCGGCTGGGCAAGGTGGTGCCCACTATCACTCACGCTGATGGGACGGTGAGGCAGGAGTTCATGAGTCCAAGCCAGCCTAGACAACTTAGTGAGACCTCTTAAAATACAAAGGGCGGGTGAGATGGCTCAATGGGTAAAAGCACTTGCCACCAAAACTGACCTGAGTTCAGTTGGTGGAAGGACAGCTCTGATTCCTGCAAGCTGTCCTCTGATTGCCACACACACACACCAAAAAAAAAAAGAGAGGGGCTGGAGAGATGGCTCAGAGGTTAAGAGCATTGCCTGCTCTTCCAAAGGTCCTGAGTTCAATTCCCAGCAACCACATGGTGGCTCACAACCATTTGTAATGGGTCTGGTGCCCTCTTCTGGCCTGCAGGCATACACACAGACAGAACACTGTATACATAATAAATAAATATTAAAAAAAAAAGAGAGAGAGAGAGCTCAGGGCCTGGCTAAGGAATGGAGCCCCTGCCTAGAACCTCCCAATGAGGTACTGACTGCGGAGTCAGGGTGGAGCCCCTTTTCAGAACTCCTCAGCTATAGAGCAAGTTCAAGGCCAGCCTGGGCTACCTAAGGCAGGGAAACAGATGTCTCCGAACACAAAGGAGCTGACATCAGACAGCGTCAGGCTGAGTTCAGCAATATGGAGCCGACTCACACTGTGTGTGACAAGAACATGATGTGTGCTGACCTCGCGTGCATGAAGAAGCCAGAGGCCGGCACCGGCATTCCTCAAAGGCTCCTCCTCCTCCTATTCCTGACATAGGGGTTCTCATTTCCACTAGGCTGGCTGGCCAGTGAGTCCCAGGGATCCTCCTGCCTCTGCTGGGGTTACAGACCTGTGCCACCACACCTGGCTCTTACCAGATGCCAAGGATCCGAACTCAGATTCTCATGCTGAGCCTTCGCCCTGGCCCCATTTTTTTTCTTTTTTTGTTTCTTGTTTTGTTTCTCTGTGTAGCCCTGGATGTCCTGGAACTCACTCTGCAGTCTAGTCTGGTCTCAAACTCACAGAGATCCGCCTGCCTCTGCCTCCCAACTGCTGGGATTAAAGGTGTGCGCCACCGCCCAGCTTTCATCGCATGCTTCTTACAGATAAACAAAAACCTGGTTTTGATGGGACATATTCAAGGTAACCATGAACATAAACTTGGTAGGTGACAAAAGGCCCAACTCAAGTGGCTCAATACAAAAACAAAAGGACACAAAGCCCAGAAGTTCCCATCCACGGAAAGTCAGGCCTGGACCCAGGAATACTAACAGAAATGGGACCTGATGGCACACACTTGGAAACCCAGAAATTTAAGAGGCCAGGACAAAAGAATCACACATTCTAAAGCTACAGAGTGTGTTAAAGTCAGTCTCTGCAGTAGAGAAACCCCTGTCTCAAAAGGAAACAAATGCTCTGGGTGGCAGCGGCGGTGCTGCATGCCTTTAACCCAGCACTCGGGAGGCAGAGGCAGAGGCAGAGTTCAAAGCCAGCCTGGTCTGCAGAGGGAGTTCCACTAGGGCTGCACAGAGAAACCTGTCCCCACCAAATAATAAATAAATAAATGCAAAAGTCCCAGAAGCACACTATCCTCAGCTTCTCCCTTCTGGGAGGTCTCAGCTTTCCACAACAGGGAAAAAGAGTGGTCCTGCCAAGCCCGTTCTGAGAAAAACGCTCACAAGCCACCCCTGCAGCTTGGGATACAGATCTGATTGCTCCTTGCTTGAGGCCTGGACTATCCTGATCAGATAGTCTCTGAGACTAGGGACTTGGGGTCATGACATCCATGTGTGAACACGCCAGGATAGAAGTGAGGAGACCGCAGATGCTCAACACCCAGCATTCAGGATGTCTATGAGCCCAGATACAGGCTCACTTGGAGGCATGGAGGGAGGGAGGGGAACCCTGTCCCTCTGTTCATCAGGGCTTCCCAGGTGTAGGCTGTGGGAGTGTCAATCCCAGGCACACTGACAGGAAAGCCTGGGCTATTTACTATGAGCTGACAACTAGGTGACCCTAAGTCTGACACGGACAAGAGGAGCAGAGAACACCAGTAGCCCTCTCAAGAGCATAGCCAGTAAGTCTTCTAGTCCAAGAACCCAGAGTGCTGAGTAGAAGGACCCCAGAGTCCCCAGGGGGAGGGCAGCCAAGGCCTGGCTCTGCTGCACGTGAAGTGTCAATGGGCCCTGGGTTCTTCCCTGGCCACATCAACCAGCCCCACCTTTGACACTGTTTCCCTGTCCCCAAACCGGTCTACCTGCTAGCCCCAACCAGGACAGGTGCTGATTTAGGGAGGGAGCTGCCCTGTCGTCCCAGCCTCGGGAGTTGACGGGAGTTGACGGCAGCTGTAGTACCCCAGCATGCCCACAGGCAAGGTGAGTCACCTGACAACCGAGCCAGAACCACCCACCCCTAGAGGTCACAAGTATACCACACACACCCTCCAGCAAGGTTTAACTACGTTGCCATCCCCCAACTCTCAAGACCAAAGATCCTGGCAAGGGGTGTAGGTGTCAGCACTGGACAACCTCAGGGACTTTGCACGTCTGTTCCCGCTCCTATAACCTCCCACTGCCTTTCCACTGGTTTCCTGTCGTTTAAGCAGGACTAGGGTGTGGTCAAAGGTCAGCCTGGCATGAGGGTCCAGCGCCGAGATTCAGATTCCGCCTCTTGAAAGCCAGGCCTGCAGGCCCCAAGTCGTCAATTCTATCTGCCCGCCTTCTAAGCAAGCCCGCAGAGACCAAACTTCACGTGGGGAAGGGGACAGGGAACAAGGTGGATTCTCCTACTCCGCCCCCATTCAAGCCACGCCCAATTACCCACCCATAACCACGCCCCCAGGACGTCACAAAAAAAAGGCCCCCAAAGCTGCAGCTACTGGGCCGCACCGCGCAGCCCTGCCCTGCCCGCCACCCCGCACACAGGTATCCCCGGAGCTCTTCCTCCGGAGGCGACGGCGGCCTCCGGGGCTTCGGAAACGCAAGGCGCCTGCGTGGCAGAGCGGGGAAAGAAGACTACAGTTCCCGGCGTGCCCCGCGGGCGGGCGCGCAGACACATTCCGGACCCGGTGGAGGCGTCGCACAGGCGCATTCTAGACCCGGCAGTGGCGCGCAGGCGCATTTCCGACTCGGTGGCAGCGGCGCGCAGGCGCATTCGAGGCCCGGGTGTGACACGCAGGCGCATTCGGGGACCGAAGAAGGCACGCAGGCGCATTCGGGGCCCGGAGTCGGTGCGCAGGCGCATCCCAGACCCGGTGGCTGCGGCGCGCAGGCGCATTCGACGCTTTCGGCGCGGGCCGGGCCGGGCCGAAGCAAGCGCCGGGCGGGCAGCGGCGCCAGAGCGAGTGGAGCCTTCGGGGTCCCCGGGTGGCGGCGGCGGCGGCGCAGAGGAGGAAGGCGGCGGCTCTCCCCCTGCCGGCGCGCGACCCGGTCCGTCCCGCGAGCTCGCGCCGGTCCCGCGGCCCGGCCCGGCCCCGGCCCCGGGCCCCTCCGCCGCCGCCGCCACCGCCATGGCCAGGCAGCTGGTGCCCAGTTCGCAGAAGGCGCTGCTGCTGGAGCTGAAGGGGCTGCAGGAGGAGCCGGTGGAGGGCTTCCGGGTGACGCTGGTGGACGAGGGCGACCTGTACAACTGGGAGGTAGCCATCTTCGGGCCCCCCAACACCTACTACGAGGGCGGCTACTTCAAGGTGAGGCGGGCCTCAGTTTCCCCTTTGTACCCTCTCCCCTTCAGGTTGTCTGAGACCCTGAGTGCAAGGCGGCCCCTCCTTTTTTGTTGAGCACTTGCTGACCTAGCCCCCGGGTCTGGTCTCCCTGAACTGTCCTCCAACAGAGGATCAGGGGCAACTAATGACTGGCCTGTCCCCAGGCAGTCCCCCACCGCAAGACACAGTGGCCTCCTGAGCCTGCTGCTGGCCAGCTTCTTCCCAGGCTGTCCTGCACTCGACCAAGCATGTCCCTGGGGAAAGATCTCCCCAGATTGTCCCGACCCCTCCCAGCATGCTCTAGTGAAGGGGCTCCCCAGGGACAGCTGCTGACTTTTTTGTCCCCAGGCAGTCCCCTCACAGGAGATTTCGGAACCCCCTCCTGACAAGCATGTTTTCCTCCAGTCTGTCCTCATCCCAGGACATAAAGAACCAGGGGCAGCGGTGGTGGTGCACGCCTTTAATCCCAGCACTCGGGAGGCAGAGGCAGGCTGGTCTTTGAGTTCAAGGTCAGCCTGGTCTTCAAGAGCTAGCTCCAGGACAGGCATCAAAGCTACAGAGAAACTCTGTCTCGAAAAGAAAAGGAAAAAAAAAAAAAAGAAAGAACAAACCAGGGGCAGCTGCTGCCTGGCATGCCCAGGCTGTCCCCCACCCTGGAACACAAACTCTCAGAGACAGCTGCTTGCTGGCATGACCTCGGCTGTTCCCCGCTCCAGGACACAGGACCAGGGGCAGCTGCTGGCCGGTGTGTCCCCAGGGAAGGGATGTACAGCCTGGACAGCCACCTGCTCCGGTTCCAGCAGAGGCCCTGACAGGGCTTTGGCAGCCATGCCTACTTGGACAACAACCATCTTTAGCCATAGCCAGGTTTTATGTAATACATTCCAAGAGGACAGTGGAGGCAGGGGCCGACCTACCCACCTCAATCCTCAGAGCCACACCCTGGATTCCTGCCAAGGCCACGGGCTCCTAGAGCTCTCTGTTTGCCCTGTCCCAGGCGGCTTTTCTCAGATTCCACAGAGCAGGTAGCTTCTTGGAGGCCTAGTTTTGCCTTGCAGGCAATGTCATCTGCCCTCTGGTGGCTTAAGGCTCAATGCACCCGATGTTTTTGTGGTTGGGAGCAGGGAGCCTGGGCAGACCCGATGTTGCCAAGTATAGGGACCCACATCAGTGCAGTTGGACCATCCTGCCTGCTGTGGACTGGAACCCCTAGCAGACTCAATCTTGTTAAGGGCCAAGAGGAACACGGTGAGGACTAGGTGGATGCAAGATCCTAGCCAGCCCGGGCCCCAGGTGTAGGTCCCTTGTCTTCATTTGTGGCTGATGTCCTCACCCTTCCTAGGCAGTGGCTGGGTCTACTCCACCAGGGTGACTTGAGGGTCAGGGTTCTCGGGTGCAGCATGTGGAGAATGGGAGGTGTGTGGGTACCCTTGTCTCCCACCCTGGACTGTGGTCTGGACTGTCCAGATGCTATTAATACCTCCTGGAGTGGAGGGGGTGGCTGCCAGGAGGACAAGCATGGACACCGGAGCTGCTCCCCACCTGTAAAGGGTGGTGGGTAGGGCCTCCTAGGCTCGCATTATTCTAAGGACAGCTTGGGAAGAGGCTCTGCAGGATGTCAGTCAGAGCTGCCAGCATAGGTGCCTCCTGTGTGCTGTGGGTGGCTGAGACATAGAGCCCCTCTGAGGGGAGCTGGAGGAGCTTCCTCTGGGCGGCCAGCCCGTCTCGTGTTGAATGGGCTGTCCAGGAATAGGTGGGAGCTTCTCTGATGCTGAGCCTCCATTTGCTCAGGTTTTTTTGTTTTTCGAGACAGGGTTTCTCTGTAGTTTTGGAGCCTGTCCTAGAACTAGCTCTGTAGACTAGGCTGGCCTCAAACTCAGAGATCCGCCTGCCTCTGCCTCCCGAGTGCTGGGATTGAAGGCGTGCGCCACCACTGCCCGGCCAGTTTGCTCATTTGTAAAAAAAAAAAAAAAAAAAATCTGGAGTCATAGAAGTGACAGGTTTTGTTCCCCTCTCAGCTGTCCTGAGGAGATCAGGGCTGGAAACTCCGCACTAGGTTTGTGTATGTCCAGTCCAGTTGGAAGGAGCCGTGGGGCAGAGCCTCCAGCTTGAAATACTGGCTAGCTCTGAGACCACAGACCACTGCTCTTTCAGTGTTCGTTCTCCTTGCCCAGGGGAGCCCCAAAACTAGGGCAAATGTCAGGCCTTTCTCTTCTACCAGTCTGCAGTCTGCAGGGCAGTGGGGAGGGTGAGCCTGGGCTGTCCTGGTGGGAGACTGCTGGCGCAACCTCTGGCTGGCCTACAGTGGGTAACTGTCATTCTGTCTTTCCTCACCTGGATGCCAGGTCACAGAGGTGGGGCCTGGACGGCACAGAGACGAGGCGACCTGTCACAGACACTATTCATCCTCTGGGCCTGATGCCAGTGCTCAGTGGACTGCCATTGAACCATTGACCCACTCCCACTTTCTGACACCTGCAGGCGCGCCTCAAGTTCCCCATCGATTACCCATATTCCCCACCAGCCTTCCGGTTCCTCACCAAGATGTGGCACCCAAACATTTATGAGGTAAGTAAGTCACTACCAGCACCACAGACACCTGCCTCAGGTACACCCCACCCCACAGCCCATCCAATCCCGTTACTCTTGCAGACGGGGGACGTGTGCATCTCCATCCTCCATCCCCCAGTTGACGACCCTCAGAGTGGGGAGCTGCCCTCAGAGCGGTGGAACCCCACCCAGAATGTCAGGTGAGAACTGCATGTGTCCTTGCACCTTGGGCACCCCAAGACACCCTGCACCCTGTCCCTCCTTCGTTTCTCCACCAGTCAGGGTTTCCCAGGGTCTCCGGGGAGCTGAGCTTGTCCCACGGCCCCACAGGACCATCCTCCTGAGTGTGATCTCCCTGCTGAATGAGCCCAACACCTTCTCGCCCGCCAATGTGGATGCCTCGGTGATGTACAGAAAGTGGAAGGAGAGCAAGGGAAAGGACCGGGAGTACACAGACATCATCCGGTGAGTGCCGGTGACAGCCAGGACAGCTGCTGGGTCTCCTTACAGAGATGCTGCCTGCTGTAAGAGTAATCTGTGCTTCACATGTGGAATGGAGTGTGCCCCACCAGCCTGCTCTTCTCTCTCTGTTCCCCTGCTACACAGCTGCTCCTCAGGGCGGCAGCTGTTGAATGTTTCCCTAGACGGCAGTGGGGGGGGTGTCTGTGTGCCCCCGCCCAGAGCACTGAGTGGACTACCCAGGATGTCTTCTTAGGCATCCTCTCTCTGACTTGTCACTTGGCTTATCTTCATGGGTGACTGGAGCCACGTCCTCAGCTGTTGGTGTGAGCACCACCTGCATTTGGGTCTGAAACTTAGAGCCTTTCTGCGAAGGGGGAGTCACTGAGCCCACTGTGACCCACGCCCATACCCGTCATCAGTCCACTGTGACCCACGTCCATACCCGTCATCAGCCCACTGTGACCCACGTCCATACCCATCATCAGCCCACTGTGACCCACGTCCATACCCGTCATCAGCCCACTGTGACCCACGTCCATACCCGTCATCAGTCCACTGTGACCCACGTCCATACCCGTCATCAGTTTTTAGCTTGTTCCTGGCTTGTTTGGGGGTCAGGTGGTCTCCCTTGCAACCCTATAGCTGGGTGTGGAGTTGAACTTGCAGGATTCTAGGCCAATGTCAAACCCTGCAGCTTCTAAGCCCTGCTGAGTGTCCACACAAGTACCCACATTCCCGGTCACTTGACGTCTCTGTTTTCTGAGACAGGCCTTCCTAGAACCCCACGTTCTCCTCAAGTTCCCTCCTGATGCCAGGATAACAAGACACCTCACAGGCAGCAGTCTCCTGCCTTAGCACTCACCCGGGAGGTCGGGTGCTTGTCCACATACCCAAGCACACAGGCCTATGTTGTTTCCATGCAGGCAGCAGCCCAGGCCATCAGCAGGTATGCTGAGCAAGCCATACATGTCAGCCTGGAGCCATGGACAGGGCAAGCGCCACCCAGCAGGACCCCTGTGCCTTGTCTTGCAGAAGGCAGACCTGGCTTCTCAGAATTGACATGGACTATAGCTTGGTGGTCCGTGCTGGTCCAGCAAGACCCTGAATCAGGGTCTTTTTTTTTTTTTTTTTTTTTTTTTCCTGTCTCAGCTACTGAAGGATCAGGGTCTTTAACAGATACATCAGAACAAAATGTACCTTTGCTTCTCCTCCTCTGAGTAGTCCTATGCTCCTGTGTGGAGGCATTGGTTACATGGGCAGGTCTGAGTGCAGGTGGCGCCATGCTCAGGTCAGGATGGTCTGGGAGTCCCTGCAGCCCTGTCCCCTTTGTCTTCTGCTCAGGCTGCCTGCAGCTCACTGCCCTCTTGCCCATCCCCAGCTGCTGCCCTGTGGGGTTTCTTTTTTTAGTTTTTTGAGACAAAGTTTTCCTATGTAGCCCTGGCTGTCCTGGAACTAGCCGTGTAGAACCAGGCTGACCTTGAACTCAGATCCACCCGCCTCTGCCTCCTGAGTGATGGGATTAAAGGCATGTGCCACCACCATGCAGCCTGTTTTTGTGGGCTGTTCTGTCATTTGTAACTGTTTTAAGCTTGAGGTCACCTTGGGTACACTAAGCCCTTCCCATCACCCACTTCCAGTCAGCCTGACAGTTGGGACTCTTTATGTCGGCCATAATGGTTAGTGTCTGTTGGGCTGCAGTGGACTCTGTCCTGCACGGAGGCTTTGGATCTGGTCTATTCACTGCCGGTCTCCTGCCTCCTGGCAGCCTTTGGCCCAGTTCTGCTGGCTGCTGCTTTGCTGTGTCTCTGCCCCAGAGCAGAAGCCCTAGGCTATTTTTACCAGTCTGACTCCAGGAGCCACTTCCTAGGACCACGAGGAGGCTGCACAGCTCCTGGGTCCCAGCCACAGGACGGGGCACCGAGAGCCTTGACACAGCTCTAGACTGTCGTGGTTGTCCTCCAACAGTGTCTTCTCTGTGGGGAGCTACGACCAGTGTCTACCCTACTCTTCGCCTTTGCCATTAGGACCTGCACCCTGAGAGTGCTCGGGGGCACCTGAGGCTCTGGTCCAGGCTTGATTTTTTTTTTTTTTTTTGGTTTTTTTTTTTTTTGGTTTTCGAGACAGGGTTTCTCTGTAGCTTTGGATCCTGTACTGGAACCACCTCTTGTAGACCAGGCTGGCCTTGAACTTACAGAGATCCGCCTGCCTCTGCCTCCCGAGCGCTGGGATTAAAGGCGTCCTGGCAAGATGTATTTATTATGCACATAGTGGTCTGCATGCTGAAGAGGGCGCCAGATCTTCTTATTACAGATGGTTGTGAGCTACCATGTGGTTGCTAGGAATTGAACTCAGGACCTTAGGAAGTACAGCCAGTGCTCTTAACCTCAGAGCCATGTCTACAGCCCCCCCAGGTTTGATTTCTTTAATTACTGCCCCTGTCACTTCCCCCAGGCTCAGCCATAGGCCTGCAGTTGGGAGAATTTGTATCAGTGTGGTGTGTTGGGTGGGTGCACACACATAGAAGCCAAGGGACAAAGTCTGCTGTTCTGCTTTGTCACTTTCTGTGCAGGTCCTGTGTGCTCCCCACAGCGTTAGAATTGCAGGCCTGGAGGCTGCCATGCAGCTGGTGTGGGTGCTGGGGACTGAACTTGGGTCCTGTGCTTGCACAGTAGGTGCTCTTACTGCATTATCTCTGGCCCTGTTTGTCATTTAAGACAGGTCCCGCTAGCCCAGGCTGGCCCTAGACTCACAGCACTTCCTGGCTGTGGTTACTCTCCTATCTAGGGGCTGGTTGTGAGCCACCTGTTATGTCCTGGTCCCTTCCTCTCGCCTGCTCCTCGCCCTCCACCGTTGTCTTTGGAATCCCAGGATTCCTGGGCCGTCGTCTCACCTCCCCTGTCTCCCCAGGAAGCAGGTCTTGGGGACCAAGGTGGACGCAGAGCGTGATGGCGTGAAGGTGCCTACCACACTGGCTGAGTACTGCGTGAAGACCAAGGCGCCGGCGCCCGACGAGGGCTCGGAGCTCTTCTACGACGACTACTATGAGGACGGGGAGGTGGAGGAGGCCGACAGCTGCTTTGGGGACGAAGAGGATGACTCTGGCACTGAGGAGTCCTGACCCGCGTCCCTGAAATAAACTTACAAATTTTACCTCAGCAGGACCCGTGTGGGCCTCAGGCGACAGACTGCCTCACCGAGGTTTCATATGGGCTCCCATCCCATGACCCTTAGGTCCTCTTACCCCGTGGTGCCTGGCAGATACCCCACTCAACTCACAGATGGTGACAAGCCTGGGAGGCTGGGAACCGCCTCGTGGGGAGGCAGAGACTCCTTCCCAGCCCAAGCAGGGCCAGCCCCACAGTCACCTCCTCTCTGCTTTGGTGTGTGTGAAACCCAAATAAAATGGCTTTCTGAGAAGCTGGGAGAAACAGCCAGGATGCCAGGGCAGTGGGCTGGGCAGGAAGAAGCACTTTTACTGGTTTGTTCATCGGGCTCAGTGGTCTGCATGGGATCCAGGCCCGGAAGCAGCTGCCTGCAGATCATGCCCTCTACAGCTGGCGCTGCGGCTGCTCCATCGGCCTGCCTCCACTTCAAGCCTTCAATCTGGAAACCTGGGGCTGAGATTTGTTCCTCTGTAAAGTCCTGGATGCAGAGGCATGTGGAGGGCCCATATTCCCAGCGGTCCTTATGACCCAGGCACTTCCTCAGCCGGAAACCCCAGCGCCCGCCTAAGTCTCTGTGGCTGGGGGACCGAGCTGCAGCCTGGTGACTCCCCAAGAAAAGGGTAGGGTGAGTCTTACTCTAGCATAGCAAAGTATCCCAGTGCTGAGGCGACAGACCTGCCCTTCATTGCCAGTACGCTGGGGATGGAACCCAGGACTTAAGATCTCAGATGGCTTGTGGATGCCGTGTAAATAAAGGAAAAGAAGGCCAGGTGGTGAAGCACCCTTTAATCCCAGCGCTTGGGGGGGCAGAAGCAGGTGGATCTCTGAGTTGTGCAGAATGAGTTCCAGGTCAGCCACAGTGGTCACACAGAGGAACCCTGCTGAAAAAAAAGAAAAGCAGCATTCAGTGCCTTTTCCCTCATAGTAGGCCTCTTATGCCCAGAGTTCCTGTCTCTGTAGCAGTAGTCTATTGACTGCTATTAAAGGGACCCTGCAAGTCATAGCTGGTCACAGAAGGACAAAGTAGTTTGTCATGGAAGGAGACTGGGGAGATGGCGCAGAAGTCCTGATTCGATTTCTCACAACCACGTGGTGGCTCACAACCATCTGTAATGAGATCTGCTGCCCCTTCTGGGCGGTAGGCATAAATGACAGGCAGGGCACCAACCATAATAATAAATCTTTTTTTTTAAATATTTATTTATTATGTATACAGTATTCTGTCTGTGTGAAGGCCAGCAGAGGGCACCAGACCTCATTTCAGATGGTTGTGAGCCACCATGTGGTTGCTGGGAATTGAACTCAGGACCTTTGGAGGGGCAGGCAATGCTCTTAACCGCTGAGCCATCTCTCCAGCCCATAATAATAAATCTTCAGGGAAAAAAAAATGTTAAGTAAGGTGCAAGGTGGTGGGGTGTGCACACATTTAGTCTCTGCACTCTGGGACAGAGGCAGACTAATCTTGGTGAGTTCAAGCCCAGCCTGGTATACAAAGTGAGTTCCAAGACAACCAGAGGTAACATAGTGAGACAGTCCTCCAGAGAAAAAAAAGGAAAAGCGCCCTCAGGCCATCGTCTGCTACCGCAGTTTGAAACCAGCCAGCAACAGTGCTCAGAAGGTGAAGGCCGCCACCAAGCCTGAGGGAGGAGTTCCAGTCCAGGACCCACGTGGTGGAAGGAGAGACTTGGCCCTGCAAGTTGCCTCTGTGGGAGTTAGGGGTCAGTCCGGCCAGGACAGTGCTAAAGGAAGCGAAAGACTTGTAAAAGCAACAGGGAAAGGAGCACTAGGGATATGATGGTGGCCACAGTTGCTGTCCCAGAGACACTTTCTAAAGCCACCCAGAGCGGGGTGTGAGGGAGGAGCTGTCACTTGTACTAGGTGGGCGGGCTTGGAAGGCCACCTGTCCTCACAGGAAGAAAGTGGGGAGACACATGCACCCCGGACCACACGTCTGCGCCAGCATGGAGGTCCACCAGTCCCTGCTGCTCTTGCTAGCTCTGGAGATGCTGTGGGCAGGTGAGCATGAAGAGGAAGCCGGTCTTCAGGGGCCTGGGATGGGAGAGGTGGGGCTGCCTACTGAGGAATCCCTGAGGATTCCTCACTCTCTGATTGAGGCAGAAGGATTGCCGTGGGTTTAGGATATAGCTTAAGTTAGTGCCTGGCACACGCAAAGGCTGGGCCCCATCCTGAGATGGAACATGCCTGTCATCCCAGCACTGGAGGTGGAGACCAGAGGATTCAAAGCCACCCTCAGCTCTAGTGAGTTTAAGGCGAGCTGGGTCTCGTGAGACCCTACTTTGAAAAAGCGGGGAAGGGGAGCGCAACATAGCATCACACGATCACACGCCTTTCATCTCTGAACTCAGGCCAGCCAGGGCTACATAGTGAGACCTTGACAAAAAGAGCCGCCCCACCCCCACCGGGCAGTGGTGGCCACGCCTTTAATCCCAGTACTGGGGAGACAGAGGGAGGCGGATCTCTGTGAGATGGAGGATAGCCAGTTCCAGGCCAGCCAAGGCTACATAGTGAGAGCATCTTCAGGGCGAGCAATAGGTGATACCTTCTGCCTACAGTCCCAGCTCTAGAGCAGGAAGCAGGATTCCTGGGACTCAAGCTGAATCATTCAACTCCAAGCTCAGTGAAAGACCTGGCCACAAACATTTAAGGTATAGCGTGTGGAAGACACCAAACTTGATCTGACCTCCATACATGTGTGCACGTCTGCACACGTGCACACACACATACTTTTTTTTTTGAGACAAGGTCTTAATATTCTAGTCCTTGCTGACCTGTTTGCCTCTGTCTCCTGAGCTGGGATTAGAGGTGTGGGTGTGTGCCACCACCCTCCCAATTTTTTACAATCATAATTGTTTTGAACCTTCTAGAACTTTCTCCAAAGCAAAAAGAGGAGGAGGAAGTTGACTCTTTGCAAGTATAACTCTTCCTTAAATTTCAGATTAGCCACTGGTCTCTCTGACAACACAGTAACTTTGTCTGGAGAGTTGATGGAGATACAGTATAGCTCAGGCTACACCACCAAACCTGCCTCAGTCCCGGACATGATTTTAAAGTATGCAGCGGGGCTGGGCCTGTGCCTCAGAGGGCAGAGCCCTCACCCAGCATGTTCCACCAGGCATAGTGCCACACGCCTGTCCTCACAGCACTGGGGATGTGGAAGTAGGAGGATTGGGAGATCAGGGTCATTCTCAGCTACATAGTCCCAGGCCAGCCTGGGCTACACAAGACACTGTCTCAGAATAAATTTTGTTTGTTTTTTCAAGGGGAAGAAAAGAAGAAAGCACACATGGGTGGGAGACTTCTGTGGGTGGTTGAAGGCTACTGAGTTATGGATGCTGACTGCACAGCTCTGCAGACACAGGTCAGCCTTCACGTGTGCAAGCTGCCCCATGAAACCACAAAGGTTTCTCTTTCATTTACCCTTGGTTTGGGTTTCTTCTTTTCTTCTTCTTTTTTTTTTTTTTAGCTTCCAGAATTGATCTGGGGGAAGGCGGTATACACCCAGGTGGATCTCTGTGAGTTCTAGGCCAGTCTATGAGTGAGTTCCAGGGCTATACAGGGAAAACCCTGCCTAAAAATAAAGTTTCAGGAATGGTACATAACAGAGAACTCAGCTCTCTTCTATGTGTTAAAGCCCTGGGGTGGGAACCAGGCCCGAGGAAGCAGTGGCGGGGCCTCAAAGGCTGTCTGGAGTACATGTGGACTGGCCATGAGGCTCAGAGTGCTGCAGGATCCTTACAACACGATGGGAAATCAAGGAGATTTTGAATTGGTTGACATTAAATTTTTATCAGTATTTATTTTAAATTTTGTTTTGTTTTCAGACAGAGTTTCTCTGTGTAGCCCTGGCTGTTCTGAAACTAACTCTGTAGACCAAGTTGGCCTTGAATTCATAGAGATCACATGCCTCTGCCTCCTGAGTGCTGGGGTTAAAGGGCACCACCATCGCCCTGTTTGTTTTACATTTTTTATTTATTTATTGGGGTTTTTTTGTCATTGTTTCTGAGACAGGGTTTATCTGTAGCTTTAGAAGCTGTTCTGGAACTAGCTCTTGTAGACCAGGCTGGCCTCGAACTCACAGAGATCCGCCTGCCTCTGCCTCCCGAGTGCTGGGATTAAAGGCCTGCACCACTAGACCTTGTCTCTGTGGTATGGGGGGACTAGAACTCAGCCAGGGCTTTGTGTGCAATGGGCAAGCTCTCTACTCGCTGAGCCCAGCCAGGCATCCTCTATCAACACATCAGTGAAGTTTATAGAGAAATAATTCACACACTGCTCAGCTCACTGAAGCTCAGAAGCCACACAAGAATGTAGGCACCAGTTGGGCAGTGGTGGTGCACGCCTTTAATTCCAGCACTCGAGAGGCAGAGGCAGACATCTCTGAGTTTGAGGCCAGCCTCATCTAGAGAGTTCCAGAACAACCAGGACTTCACAACACAGTGGAACCCTGTCTCAAAAAAAGAAAAAAAAACACTCACCCCCGCACCCTGGCACCCACAAATCTACTTCCTGTTATGAAGTTTCACACTGTGTCAGATTTTCCCCAGCACTGTGTCCTGAAGGTTCTTCCATTGTTATGAAAAATATCAGAACCCCACTCCTGTCCACTGGGAACAGAGGGGTCAGTCCCTCATCCATACATGTCCCCCCGTGGCTATCAGTAACCTTTCCTCTCATTTATGTTCTATTTTGAAATATGGGGTGGTGGTGAGTGCAGTGCTCTCAGAGCCCAGAAGGGGGCGTCAGATCCTCTGGAGCTGTGAGTCACCCGGAGTGGGTGCTGGAAACTGAGCCCAGGTTCTCATCTCCAGCCTGGACTGACAGCTGAGGAGCATCTGAGCCTTGGTGCCTGGTCGTGTCTGGGGCAAGGGCCAATGGGGATTTCAGACAGAGTCAGGGCCTTCGGGCTCAGCAGGGGTAGAGGTGCAGCGTCCCTAACCTGCCCTCTCCACCTCACCTCTCAGCAGGCAGCACATTTGAGACCCACATCATTGGGGGTCAAGAGGCTGCCCCACACTCTCGCCCATACATGGCCTCTCTACAGAAAGCCGGGGCCCATGTGTGCGGAGGAGTCCTCGTGCATCCAAAGTGGGTGTTGACGGCTGCCCACTGCCTGCCCGAACCGTGAGTATCCCACCCTCTTCCCAAAACCTCCAAAGACTCCCTATTGAAGGCACTGAAGGACTCAGGCCAACCCTCGCAGGGCTGTATGGGCTGCTGGTTCTGGCCACGTGGAAAGGATGCCTCCTTCCAGTGACTCCTAACAATCTGTGAAAGCCAGCCTGCTAAGGAGACTTCTGTGTAGCAAGAACCTCCATCAAGACATCACTAAATACACCCATCCTGGTGGGGACATCGTTAATGGTAGAGTTGCCAGCCTAAGGCCAAGTCTCATCCTCAACACTAAAGAAAAAAAGTCCTGGGCTGGAGAGATGGCTTAGTGGTTAAGAGCAGTGCCTGCTCTTCCAAAGGTCCTGAGTTCAATTCCTGGCAACCACATGGTGGCTCAGAACCATCTGTAATGAGATCTGGTGCCCTCTTCTGGCCTGGAGACATATACACAGACAGAATACATAATAAATAAATAAATAATAAAAAAAAAAGAAAAGAAATCCTGAGCCCCGAACAAAAGGAAGGGGCCTTAAGTGCACCTTTAATCCCAGCCCTCAAGGAGGCAGAGGCAGGTGCATCTCTAAGTGATCTACATAGTTCCAGAGAAGCCAGGACCATACATTAAGATCTTATCTTTAAAACAAACAAAACAACAACAACAACAACAAAAAAATGAAGTTAGCTCATGTATTCCAGAAGTCTAGGCTTCAGGTATGGCTTGATCCAGGTATTTCCTTGAGGGTCTCTCTCACCTGGCTGCAAGTGAGAACTGTGGAAAGAGGTTATTTCTCTGTAGTTTGGATAGTGAGTGTTGAAAGTCTTCAGAGTCTCCCAATCTGACGCTGGGCAGGAGCCGGAGCAGGAAGTCTGGGGTAGGGTGTCGGTGAAGATGGAAGATGATCTGCCAGGAGTGGGCTGGGGAGGATGCTGTGGGTGTGGGTACGTGGGAAAGGAGGAACGGCAGTTCTCAGGCTGTGGGCGGGTGTGTGCAAGCGGGGTTCTGCATTGCAGGACACAGCAGCTGAAGCTGGTGCTAGGCCTGCACCACCTCCATGACTTCCGAGATCCTGGCCTCACCTTCCACATCAAGGAAGCCATCAAGCACCCTGACTACAACCGCAACTATGAAAACGACCTGGCGCTGCTAAAGGTGCAGGATGGAGGGCCCGAGGGCTGCCGTGGCCCGATTTCCCTCAGCCGCTCACTGACCTTCTTGTCCCCACAGCTGGATGGACGGTTGCAGCCCAGCAGGAATGTCCAGCCGCTGGCTCTGCCAAGAAAGAACCAAGCCAGGCCCGCAGAAGGTGCTCGGTGCAGCACCGCTGGCTGGGGAATGACCCACCAAGGTGGGCCGCTAGCCCGCGCCCTGCAGGAGTTGGATCTGCGCGTGCTGGACACCCGCATGTGTAACAGCAGCCGCTTCTGGAACGGTGCCCTCGAGGACGGCATGCTGTGCTTGAGGGCAGCAGCCAGGAGCCAGGCGCCCTGCAAGGTGAAGGGGACCTGAAGGCTTGGTCTGGGTGGCAACTGGCTTCTGACACCTTTGGTGGGGGGAGGGGGTGCTAACGCTCATCTCATTTCTCAGATGCAGAAACCGAGGCTCTGGGAGAGTAAACACGCTGTCTAGGTTAGAAGTCAGGAAGCCAGAGAGTTGTGGTTTGAAATCCAGCCCACAGACTAGTCACCTGGGCCCAGAGCAAAGGCCCTGGGGTAGAAAGGAGAAGAGAGAAAAGGGAAAGGGAAATAGGAAGGTAAGGATGCATGCGTGGCTTGTAAGAGGCCCCAGAGCATCCCAGGCCCCTGGTCCACTCTGCAGGCACAACAACTCACCCATATCAATCACCTTCAACAGGGTGACTCTGGAGGACCTCTGGTGTGTGGCAAAGGCCAGGTGGATGGGATCTTGTCTTTCAGCTCCAAAAGCTGCACAGACATCTTCAAGCCCCCTGTGGCCACCGCTGTAGCCCCCTACATCCCCTGGATCAGGAAGGTCATCCGTCGTTGGCCACCCCAGCCTCTAGCCTGACAACCTGGACACACTCACTGACCAGGGTGGGAAGGGGCTAGGTGTACCTCTGGGGACCAATAAATGATGATGTATCTGTTAGATCCAACCCTGTCTGCCTCTGACCTCTGAAAGCCTCCGTTCTCCCTATAAAACGAAGGTGGCCCTCTCCAGCGGCTGCCCTAGGACACCGGCCTGCCGGGCGCCAAGGCAAGAGCAATGGCTACAGCTTTGCCAGCAGGGGGCGCCAGCTGCCCTCTGCAGCTCTATCACATGAGCTGGAGAGATGGGAAGGCTACACACAGAATCCCCAACTTCTGTTTTACTGATACCTCAACACGAGCAGCTAAAGGGTCATTCCAGTGGGTGTCAGCACACCCAGCATCAGTTCCAGAACATTCCATCAGTGTGCTTCCACCCTAGAACGAAGCCCCATCTCCCTGAGAGGCCACTCCATCCCCTCCCTAGTCCCAGGGAAATCGTCCCTCTCTGGGTCCTCCTGGACATTTCCTGTCATGTGGTTTCACACTGTGTGGTCTTTGTGTCTTCTGGGTCCATCCAGATTGTGGTTTCCTTGGGCTCTAAATTAAATGACAGCAGATCAGCCGGAGAGAAATCATCACCACGGGTGTGTTAGATAAGGTCACAAGGGAGCCTGGAAAACCTGTCACTCAGCCCTCACCCGTCATCTCTGCAGTTGGGAGGCTGAGGCAGGAGGATTGCCTCCATTTCAAAGTCAACCTGAGCCATATGACACCCTGTCTCAAAAGTGGGGGTAAGCTATCTCTACAGCCTGCTCCCAGAATATTCCTTTTTCCCCTTGAGATAGAGTGCCATGCAGCCCAGGCTGGCCTAAAACTCCCTACGCCTAATGTAACTGAGAATGACCTCCTAAGGACCTCTTCCAGGCCTGGGTGCTGGGGTGACAAAGTTGTCGCTGCTGTTGCTCACACCCACCTGACCACAGTGCTGGGGAGCGGGGAGCGTGCTCTGCTTAACTCTTCCCCTCGTTCTTTCACAAAACAGCTTTGCAAGAACAGGAAGTCTGAGAAAGGCCAGCCAGAAGTCAGAGGGTGGAATTACAGCCATGAAGCTGAAACGCCTTTGGGCGACTTATTTTCCACCTTGCACTTTGTCCCAAAATGCTGGATTGACTCAGCCTTGTTCTCTGCCATGCCCCCAGGGAACATCCCTCCTGCCTCACCTGGCTTCTGGACTCTGGGTGGCCCTGGCTCCGCAAAATAGGTTTCAAAGGTATCAGCAGATTAACTTGGTTTTATAGGCGGATGGAGAACAAAGCTGGGGTGGCGCGGGCACACCTAGGATTCCAGCCCTCAGAGGCTCAGGTGGCCAGGGCAAGAATTCCACACCAGGCTGGGCTACACAGCCAGAGCGCGGCGCAAAAAAAAAGGGGGGGGGGGACTGGAAAGATGGCTCAGAGATTAAGAGCACTGGCTGCTCTTGCAAAGGATTTGGGTTTGAAACTGAGCGCCCACATGATGGCTCACTGACCACTTGTGACTCAGCTTCCAGGGGCTCAGACACCTCCTTCTGTCCTCTGAAGCCCCCTCCCCAAAATAAAAGTAAATCTTAGAAGAAGAGGGAGGGTGGGAAGGAGGGTGTGGAGGGAAAGGGAGGAGGGGAGGGAGTAGGAATTTGGATTGGTATTTAAAAAAAAATCTAGGCTGGGCGGTGGTGCCTTTAATCCCAGCACTCGGGAGGCAGAGGCAGGCGGATCTCTGTGAGTTCGAGACCAGCCTGGTCTACAAGAGCGAGTTCCAGGATAGGCTCCAAAGCTACAGAGAAACCCTGTCTCAGAAGAAAAAACAATCTAATAAAAAAAAAAAAGAGGGAGGTAAAGACCTGAGGCTCAGAAGTTCAAGGTCGTTCTATGCTACTTAGGGATTTGAGGCCTAGCTGGGGTACGCGGAGACCCTGTTATCCTGCCCAGCGACAGGCATGTGCCACCTGTTCCTCCACTTTGGATGACTGGGGTAGGCCGGCACTCAACTAATTAAATCCCAGTAGCTTTCTCTTTCTGTTTATTTTTCTTTTTTTTTTAAATATTTATTTATTTGTTATGTATACAATATTCTGTGTGTGTGTCTGCAGGCCAGAAGAGGGCACCAGCCCTCATTACAGATGGTTGTGAGCCACCATGTGGTTGCCAAGAATTGAACTCAGGACCTTTGGAAGAGCAGGCATGCTATTAACCGCTGAGCCATCTCTCCAGCCCTATTTTTCTTTTTATTTATTTGTTTGTTTTGATTTTCTGTGACAGGGTCTCTGTATCCCTGGCTATCCTGTAATTCCCTATGGAGACCCACCTGGCCTCAAACTCACAGAAACAGCTCCTGCCTCTGCCTCCCTAGCACCTGGATTAAAGGAGCGCACCCCAAACCCCACCTTTGGTCATTTCTGAGACAACATCTTACTCTGTCCCAGGGTGACCTTGAAAATCTTTGGTAATCCTGTGCCTCAGCCTTCGGAGTTCAGGGAGTCAGAGTGTGAGCTACCAAGGCCCGGCTCAGCTCATCTTCCACGGACATTTGTGCTACCTCTGGCCATTCACAAACAGCCCTGAAACCTTAGCTTGTGTGTGCGCAAGTTAAACTTGGGTATCAACAAAAGTTGTTTTAATTTTGTCGTTTCTTTGCTTGTTTGTTTGTTTTTTGAAACACGGTTTCTCAGTAGCTATGGAGCAGTCCAGAACTCATTCTGTGGACCAGGCTGGGCTTGAGCTCACAGAGATCTGCTTGTCTCTGCCTCCCGAGTGGAGTGCTGGGATTAAAGTGTGCCCAACTGTTGTTTTGTTTTTTTGAAACAGTTTCTCTGTGTAGTCCTGGCTGTGCTGCAACTCTCTCTACAGGACAGACTGACCTTGAACTCACAGAGATCGGCCTCTGCCTCCCGAGGCCTCTTACTGAGACCTGGGACTCACTGAATTGGATAGCCCAGAGATCTGCCTATCCCTCCCTTCCAGCCCTCGATGCCACTTCGGTTCTCTGCAGAACTGAACCCAGACCCTCGTGTTGGTACAACAGGGATTTTACCAGTTTCCCAGCAGGCCCAGATCACTCTAGGTTTTCTTCTGCTGATTAACATCCTTGAGGCTGCACTGGAGGTGGGGGCACAGGCGGAGGCAGGAGGAGCTCTGTGAGTCTGAGGCTAGCCCTGGAATACAGAGATGTTCCAGGACAGGCAGGGCTACACAGAGAAATGTTGGAGAAGGCCGTTAGTTGGTTCCCGGCCGCTTAGCCCCAAAATAATCACACAGAAACTGTATTAATAAAATCACTGCTTGGCCCATTAGCTCTAGCTTCTTATGGGTGAACTCTTACATCTTAATTTAACGTATCTCCATTAATCTGTGCATCACCACAAGGTCGTGGCCTACCAGCAAAGTTTAGCACATCTGTCTCCCGTGGAGGCTCCGTGGCTTCTCTCTCACTCTGCCTCCTTTTTCCCAGTTTAGTTCCCCCACCCCCCACCCACCTAAGTTCTGCCCTATCAACAGGCCAAGGCAGTTTCTTTATTCACCAATGATATTCACAGCATACGGAGGGGAATCCCACATCAGAGAAACCCTGTCTTGAAAAACTTAAAAAAAAAAAAAAAGTCATTGAAGCTTTTACCCATAAACTCTCATTGCCCTTCCCATGGATGTGGTGGCCTTTGTCCCTGACTATACCTCTGGCAAGACTGGTAAGGCCCAAGAAGGAAGTGGCCAGCTGGATCTCAGCCACCAGCCTGAATGCGCACAGCCTGCTGCACTTCCTCTCTGAGCTCAGCCCCTAGCAGGGTTCTGGGGCGGCTCCAACTGGACACAGATCAGAGGGGCTTGGCCTGTATGTGACAGGCAAGATGTTTACTGGTGCTATCCAAGCCTTCTCAGCTGTTCCTGGTCTAGAACCTGTCCCACCCAACTCCAAGCAGAGCGGGAGGCCAGGGGCTTATGAAGAGCCAGGCCCCCTCTGCGAACAAGAAGGAATACGGAGACTCGAGTGCTTGCCCTTCCCGAGCGGTGGAGACCCATGTGGTTTCTCTCCTTTCTTTCTCTCCCTCCCCCATCTGAGGCAAGACTGTGCCCTGCTGCCCGGTCTGCCCTGGGGATCAAGCTCAGAGTGGTCCTCCTCCTTCAGTGCTGGGATGGCGGACATGTACCAGCACAACCTGCCTCCCCCAGGACAGCACTGGTTGGCTGTGCTGGACATCAGACCAACCCCTCACAGATCCCGACATGCAGCAGGGTGGAAACGGCCAGGCTGAGTGCCTGAGGTGACTGGGACAGGATTCAGAGCCCGTGTGCAGCCAGTGTGGTGCGCATGCCTGCCGCGCGGACTGCATTTCTGTCGGTGATAAAACAGCAAGACCAAGGCAACTTATGGAAGACAGTTGATTTGGACTAACAGTTCCAGGGGGTTAGAGTCTGCTGTGGCGAGGGTGGTGGGAGGAACAGAAGCTGAGAGCTCACACAGTGAACCACAAACAGAAAGCGTGAACTGAAAATGAGGTGAGACTTTCCTCTCAACACCCACTTACCCACGGTGATATACTTCCTCCAGCAAGGTTGCACCTCCTAAACCTTCCCAAACCAGACCTGAGGGTATGGGGACATGTCAGTCAAGCCACCACATGTCATCGCTGCATTTGAGAGAAGGGGTTCTATTCCCAGAATCCACAAAGTGGCTCACAAATCTCTGTAACTTCAATTCTAGGGGATTTAGTGCCCTCTGCTGGCCGCACTGGTAACTGCACCCATATGGGGCACACATATGCAGACAAACACACACAAAATAAAACTAAATAAACCTCATTTATACATGAATACATAATAAAAAATAATTTAAGCCAGGCGGTGATGATGTATGCCTTTAATCTCAGCACTTGGGTGAAAGAAGCAGGCGGATCTCTGTGAGTTCAAGGCCAACCTGGTCTACAGAGTGAGTTCCAGGACAGCCAGGGCTACAGAGAGAAACCCTGTCTCGAAACAGCCCCCCGATCCAAAAAAAAAAAATTTAAAAATTTAAACGTTCTTATAAAAAAAATAAGTCGGGTGTGGTGGCACATGCCTTTATTTTATTTTATTTATTTATTTTTTTGTTTGTTTGCTTTGTTTTTTCGAGACAGGGTTTACTCTA
The DNA here is from genome assembly GCA_004026605.1 of Ondatra zibethicus. Taxonomy (NCBI): domain Eukaryota; kingdom Metazoa; phylum Chordata; class Mammalia; order Rodentia; family Cricetidae; genus Ondatra; species Ondatra zibethicus. The sequence continues at coordinate 59,560 of PVIU01006219.1, read as the reverse complement.
TAGCTTTGGAGCCTGTCCTAGAACTAGCTCTTGTAGACCAGGTTGGCTTCGAACATCACAGAGATTTGCCTGCCTCTGCCTCCCGAGTGCTGGAATTAAAGGCATGCGCCACCACCGCCCAGCTGACACACGCCTTTAAACCCAATACTCAGGGAGCAGAGGCAGGTGGATCTCAGTAAGTTCAAAGCCAGCCTGGTCTACAAAGTCAGAACTGCTACGCAGAGAAACCCTGTCTTGAAAAAAAACAAAGTTAAAAATAAAAGCTGTTAAACAAAACAACAAATGTATATATTACCGTTCTGTCTGAGTAGATCAGGGGGTAGGAGAGTCAGAGAGCCGCCCCCACCCACCCCGAGCGCATGCAAGTGGGAAGCTTTTCTTAGGCTGGGCTAGCTCCTGGTTTTCCTACTTCACATCCACTCCTCAAAAGAGTCCTCCGCAGGTGGGCAAGTCAGAAAGAATTGCTGTGGTCTCTCATCTGCAGCCAGAGTTCCAGACCCTGGTCTGTGTAGATAGTGCCTGGGAGGGTCCTTCCTTCCTCTCCCAGACTCAGGGATAGGCTCTATGGGGGCTTGACCCTCTTCCTCTGGCTCTACCTGGATTTCCCTGGGCGTCTCTAGTCAGATAGTCAGAGGCTGTGGGAGTGAGTGGCTGGTGTCTCGGGTGTGTGTGTGTGTGTGTGTGTGTGTGTGTGTGTGTGTGTGTGATCTCCAGTACAGTAAAATGAATAAATAAATAAAATTTTAAAAAATCCTGAGTTTTAGCCAAGTAGTGGTAGCACACACTTTTTTGTTTGTTTGTTTTTCAAGACAGGGCTTCTCTGTAGCTTTGGAGCCTGTCCTGGAACTAGCTCTTGTAGACCAGGCTGGTCTCGAACTCATAGAGATCTGCCTGCCTCTGCCTCCTGAGTGCTGGGATTAAAGGCATGCGCCACCACTGCCCGCCATTAGCACACACTTTTTATCCCAGCATTCGGCAGAGAAGCACAGGATCTCTGAGTTCCAGGCCAGCCTGGTCTACAGAGCTAGTTCCAGGACAGCCAGAGCTATACAGAGAAACTGTCTCGAAAAACAAAACAAAACAAACAAAGCAACAACAACAAATCCCGAGTTTTAAATACACAACAGATAATTCTCAATATGTGTAAGTTCCAAACACTGGATGAAAAAGACCCTAAAAATAGTTTTAAAATTATGACATTCAAATTTCATGGATTAGTTAGTGAAAAGTCCAAGAATAAGAAAATAAAAATGTAGATTCCAAAAATAAGAATGTAGAAATAAAAAAATATAAAGTTATAAGTCCAGGAGAATGAGAATAGACTATCAGCAGCTTTTTCAGCAGATCAAGGATCATTTATTTACAGTGAGCTATTTTCTCAGATGCTTGGAAAGCGTAGATCACTTCATTTTACAACCAGCTGTTTTATTTACAAGGCCAGAGCTTCTCCCTGCAAATTGAGAGTAGCGTCCTGGCCATGACTGATAAATGACAGATGTGAACTGAGCTAAACTTTAGGAGACAGAGATATGTGACCTCTGGGTTAGACACTGTCTCCGTTATGGAAAATGGCGCCACCAAAGGAGAGGCATGGTGGGGGGCTTCAGTATACACCTGGAGGTACCAGGAGACAGTGGACAAACACAATGGTTTAATTAATGAGCTCTGACAATGGAGGTTGTAAAGTGTGGCAGTTGGTATCTGAGTTTTACCTAGAGACAGTGTGAAAAGCTTTCTGCTGTCTTCTAAGTTCTCAGCCTAAGAACCAGTTAATTCTAATTTATTAACCTTCTAGTATAACTAGCAGTCCCTTTTCTGACTAATTGCTAAAGACATCTGTTTTCTTGCAATCACTTTTGTTGTAATCTCCTCTAAAACATATTTCATGATGGCTGCCTAGTTACCCATTGACATTAGAACTCACTCCCCTCTTGAGGGTCTCCGTTGACTGACCCATGGGGTCAGGGCAAGATCGTAAAAATTCCTTTGTTCAGAGCTACTATAAAAAGTGGGTTCAGAAACCGGCCTTTTGCCACAGCCTAACACCATCTCTGGCTGTGGTCTCAGCTAGCTGATAAGCTTCTGTGCCCCGCGGTGTTGTTTTTATTTTTATTTTATTTTTAAGTTTGCTTCTGGTTTTCCTGGGATCTGGTTTCTGGAATAAAGTTTGCTTCTGGTTTATTAGACTTGGTGGTGTTCCCATCTTTGCGTGACCCCCCTGGACCCAACAGTTAGTTTGTGTTTGTTTTCTTCTGTTTTTATTTCATTTCATTTCATGTGCACAGGTGTTTCACCTGTGTGCATGTCTGTGCACCATTTGTGTGCCTTTTGTCTGAGGCAGCCAGAAGCAGGCATCAGATCCCCTGAGCTGGAGTTAGAGCTGGCTGCTGGCTGCCTTGTGGGTGCGGGAGATAAAGGCTGTCAGTAGTTTTCAAGAGCTGAGCCATCTCTCCATCCTCCTTCCCTTTTCTCGGGTGTGTTTTTTTGTTTTTGTTTGGTTTGATTTTTGTTTTTGACACATCTCATGCAGCCCAGGGTGGCCTCAAACTGCCCCTGAACTCCTGATTCTCTGGCTTCTCCGGAGCTGGATGGAATGTCAGGCATGCACCACCATTCCTGAAGGCTTTCCACATTTTATCTGCTAATCCAGGTTGCTCTAGAAGCTGGACTTGGGAGGTCAGGTGGCTAGGACTTCAGGAGGCTGCAGGCCATGTAGGGTCAGAGAGGACACAGAAAAGCCTGGGAGGGGGCTGGGCTCCACTGTGTAAACAGAGGCCCAGGCTTCCTGGCCTACCTTAAGTTTCCCAGAGGCCTGGACTTGTAGGGGGTTAGGAATTCCACACTTGGCCCGACCTTGTTTGTTTTGACCCTAAGGCCCTTTGATGCCAGCTGGCAGCTCCCCTGCCCTGGCCCTCGTTCTGCACGTAACTTGGAAGGCTTTCTCCGTGAAGGCTTTGGGGATTCTGAGCAGTTCTGAGGCCCCCCAAACCTCCGAGAGGCAGCTGAGGCTGAGTGTAAGTGGGTCACAAGGCTCAAAGTGTTTTACCATGGAGCCCTGGGCCCTCTAACAGGAGGCTCCTGTACTAGCCACCACCTCTGTCCGTGGCTGTGTCCTTCCTGCCAGAGTGTGCATATTGCCCAGCTCAACTACAATTTTTTTTCTTTCAGTGAAAAGGAGAGTGGGTGTGGTGACGCACGCCTTTCATTCCAGCACTGTGGAGGCAGAGGCAGACGGATCTCTGTGAGTTCGAAGCCAGCCTGGTCTACAAAGTGAGTTTCAGAACACCCAAAGGCATGTGGAGAGGCCCTGTCTCAAAAGACAAAACAGAAAAAAAGAAAAACAAGGAGAAAAAAAAGGGAGAAAAACTTGAATCCACCAGATGTCGTCCAGGGCCCAGGCCCCACCCCGTCGTGGGTGTGGCCTGTGTGGTTCCGAGCCAGCGCTCCCCGCCCCCACCGAGCGGCCGCTGCTGAGTACGTGCCTACTCGCTGAGCGCCGGACGTCCCTACCTGCGACGCCGCGTGCGTGCGTGCGTGCTTGCGTGCTTGCGCGCGTGCGCACGTCCCGCCCTCCCGTCCTTCTTATAGAGCCGCAGCGGGGTCGCGCTTGGAGGAGGCGACATGGCGGCGGCGCTGCTGCTGGCGCTAGGGTTTGCGCTCCTGGGCGGCCAAGGTGCCTCCGCGGCGGGTAAGACCTGGGACGCGGGTCAGGGACCTAGGATGAGCCCCAGATTTGGGGGTAACCCGATGGTGTAGGGAGCCACCGCTTTGGTTCCCTACTCGAGGAGGAATAACTGGTTGTGGGTGACCCTCGAGTTGACTCCCAACCTGGGCTGGGCCACAGGGTGGAGGGAGGTGATCCTGGGGATGCGGCCCTGGAGAGACAAATCTAAGGTTGGGGGTTTGTGGGGCTCTGGGGAGACATTCTAAGGTTCGGGGACCCGTAGATCTAGGGAACCGCCACCTTGCGGTAGTCCCCACCTGGGCATGGGCTGGGAGGTAATACAGAGGTTTTGGAGTACAGGAGGGAACTGCCGTACTGTCCCCACTCCCGGAACAGGGCTGGGAGGTGACCCTGGGGGTTTGGAGGTACAGTAGCTATTATAACTGGCCTCGGTTTGGGGGAGTTGGGAAAGAGGTGACCCTGAGAGACAATAAGGTGTTGCCCTGGGACAACACCTCTGAGGTTGAGTGGTCATGGACAAAGCTATCTCTGTTAACACCTGGGTAGCAGGGCTGAGCTGGGAGGTGACCCTGGAGGTTGACAACCTCCTGGTTTAGGGACCCAGGGATAAAAGGAATAACCACGCTGATAGTCCCCCCACTTGAAAGACAGGGCTGGGAAGTTATCCTGGGGACTGAGGAAGCTGCCACCGTGGCCCCCACCTAGGGAACGTGTCAGGAAATGATCCCAAGTTTGGGGGACCTGGGAGTGGAAGAAATTGTAATCTTGGTGTCCCTGCTCCTGAACAGGGTAGGGGTGACAGTCCCTAATTTGGGAGTTAGATCTGCCCCTTTGGGGAGGATCAGGGTAGACGAGAAGGAAGCCTTTCCTGAAAGGGTTTGGGGGGACTAGGGTGGAAGGAGCTACCATTCCAGTGTATCCAAACTTGGGGGACCAGGCAGGGAGGTAATCCAAGATTTGGGGTACAGAGTGCCTGGAAGTGATGTCGCCACCAAGTTTGGGCATGTGGGTGGTAGTAAAGTGAATGGGAACTGGGGAGGCAGTGTCTGAGGTTGTGGTAATGTGAGGATAACCTGAGGGGAGGTCTTGGGGACAATGTAGGGGGATGGAGTGGAGGAAGGTACCACATTGATGTATCTGCTTAATGAGCACAGGGCTACGACACTTCTTGGGAAATCTGGAAGAATGAGAATAAGTTGGCCATGGGGTGGGGGACAGCTTTGCCTGTAATTCCCTCGAGTCTTGGAGAATATGGATTCGAAAGGGGATGAGAGTTGAGCCTATGTGTTCTTGGGGTACAAAGGTGCCTGGAGATGGTGTAGCCCAGGCTTGGAGGACTGGGGTTGTGTACAGCCTGTGCCCCTGGCGTTGTTATTAGGTCTCTTCAGTTGTTCCCAGCTGTCCCTGTCCTCACTGGAGTGAGCCCCTAGGCTTGCTGTATTCACTATCAACTGGTCCTTGGCAAGGAGATGGAGTTCTCACCTGATCTCAGACTCCCCTGGAGCGAAGCTTGTGAATGGCTGTGGTTCACAGGCCTGGGGACTTGTTGAATCATCATTCTTGATGAAATTTCTGGGGCTGCACACACTCAGTTTGCTCCCACCCTGGAATCTGGCTCCTTCTAGCCTTGGGTTTTTGCCTGGTTGGGGCTCGAAAGGGAAACTGAGGCCCTGAGGTAGGGAAGACTGGTGTTCAAGGTCATGGCAAGGTTGATGTGGCAGGCGTGAGCACACAGCTGCTCTCCTGCCTATTCCAGACAGAGCGGCAAAGGGCAGAACCGGAGCTCTGCTGGAGAATTGGGGCACATGGCTGCCAACCCCATCAACAGTAAGTTTGGGAGGGGGCTGTGCCTGGCAGCAGTGCCCTGGGTTAATCCTGACCTGCTTTTTCCAGTCCCTCTTCCTCACCATCAAAACATCTTGAGGTGCCCCATGAGGCTGGCTCTCGGGTGCAGATAGCTGCCCCCGGCAAGGTGGATACAGCTGATAAACTGCCCTGTCCCGGATGTGGAGCCTGGCTGGAGTCCCCCACCCTGCCTGGGCACAGATCCAGTGGCTTCCTGCCTGGGGTTAAGCAGACCTTTGCAATGCCCAGGAGCCAAGCACAAAGTGTAGCTTGCGGGCAGGTCCCAGCCCTTCCTGGGAACAGCCCCACAGTCAAACAGCGTGGGCAGGGCTCAGGTCAGGCAGCAATGTGCCACTTTTACTGTCTGCTGCACATGGGGCGGGGCTTCACCCTGAGGGCCTGTGTGGCATGGGCATTCCTGCTCTTTCCTGATGGTGTGAGGCTGGGTTTGACACTAGGGCCTCTTACAGTCTGGTGTAAGCGCTCCATACCCCAGGTCCACACAGCCTGGAGCGCACCTGCTTTCCCAGTGACCTCAGGTGACAAGCCTCCAGCCTGGGTCAGCCCTGGGTAGCAGGACACAGGGTGTGGGCTGCCCTCCAAAGTAGTGCCCCCTTCCTGCACCCTGGAGTGCTGGCTTCCTTACCATGGCCCAGTCTGGCCCTGCTCCCACCCTGCTGTGAGTGGGCAGGGAGGATGGCTGTTTTTAGATCGAGGTGACGGCTGGAAGCTGCGTGCTGCAGGTCACGTGGCCAGACTTCCAGCTTGACTTCTCAAAAGCCCTTGTGGAGGTTCCTAAGGTTGGGATCAGAGTTATTGGTCACGCCTAAGTAGCGTAGATGGTACCTTTCCAGAGGTCTACACACCACCTGTGTCTAGGCACTGTAGGGAGGTCGGTGACAGATGCCAGGAATACCACAGGCCTTCCTGCATTCCTGAGACTAGATCGTGGTCTACCTAGTGGGTCCTAATGGCCTGCCTTGTGGCCATTCAGCTGGAACATGGCTGCCATGTTCCAGGGACCAGCTGGAACCAGCATCTCTTCAGAAACCCTGCTGGGGCTGTGGTCCCAGGGGCACCTGTCTTTCCTGACTGGCAGCCCTAGGTAAGCTGGTATTGATACAGTCATCCTGGAGCAGTGGGCAGGGAGGGACCAAGGGAAAGGACCAGGCTGTGGCCTCTCCTACCCTGATTCTTGCCACACCCACTCGCCCAGAGGAATGTAGGTTATTAGGAAGCCGCCTCACCATCAGCGCTGCTAACTGTGTCGTCCATTCCCCAAGGGCCTTGGGGCCGCCTAGGTGACAGGTACCTACTTTGGTCCCCACCTCCCAATACAGGGCCTCAGGGCCCAAACCCTTCAGACACATCCACATCCATGCCTTGTGTAGGCATGCAAGGACCTGCCTTCCCCTGGGACATGTGTTTGAGGCAGGCATACAGGTCTGAGTGTCCTGGGTCCCTTTGTCATGCTGAAAGGTCCTGTCTTGCTTTTTCATTTTGGAGACAACTTTAATCACTGTCCCTTCTGGTCTGAAACTCCTGGCAGCCCTCCTGCTTACACCTCCCACGTGGGGGAATTACAGGTGAACCGTAACACCTGGCTCCTGTTTGCTGTTTTTCTTTTTAAAATTACATTTGTGTATCTGTCTTGTCTTGTCTGTCGATTGTGCACAAGTCCTTCTACCACATGGGTCTCGATGGTTGAACTTGGGACTTTAGACTTGGTGGCAGCACCTTTGCCCAGCCATCTGTGTTCTGCTTTTCCACCTAACTTCTTACTTCTCCCCACAAGCTGAAAGGAGATGGTGTTTGCTGAGTTTGCCGCAGACCAGGCCATGTGGTAGGCCCTGGTGGTTGTCCTTCCTCCCTGTCTTCCCTCCCTTGTAGTAATGGGTGCTAACCCTCTCCCATAGCTGGCTTCCTCAAGGCGCCGCTATCCCAGGAGCAATGGGTGGGAGGCAGCGTGGCCCTGCACTGTGAGGCCGTGGGCAGCCCCATCCCTGAGATCCAGTGGTGGTTTGAAGGGAATGATCCAAACGACAGCTGCTCCCAGCTCTGGGATGGCGCCTGGCTGGACCGCGTTCACATCCATGCCACCTACCGCCAGCATGCGGCCAGCACGCTGTTTGTGGATGGGCTCACCGCAGAGGATACAGGCACCTACGAGTGCCGGGCCAGCAGTGACCCTGACCGCAACCACCTGACCCAGCCACCCAGGGTCAAATGGGTCCGTGCCCAAGCGAGCGTGGTGGTCCTTGAACGTGAGTGGCCAGGACACCTGTTCCCTGTTCACCTCTTGTGCCACTCAACCCTGGCTCCCACTCTGTAGAACCAGGTGCTGCTCTGCCCTCCCTGGGGACATGGATGGGTTGGACACTCATCCGTGTCACCTTGCTGGGTGCAGACTGGTCCTGCCCACCTGTAGGAGGATCCTGGGCTCCCATCCTGTTGTCTGTGCACCTGCCCTCCTGGTGTTTGTCTAGTTGGGGTGGGGTCTGCTGCCCAAGTGTTCACTCTGACTGCTTCAAACTCGAGTCAGGTGGCGGACTCCCCAGAACCTCCTGGGGCTGGTTTCCAGTTCTGAGTGAAGGGAACATGAGGCACCCGCATGGTTTTGTTATGTGGGGAGCTGGGCCTGGTGCTACCCCTGAAACGCATAGCTGTGGGAGCAGCAGACGGGGGTCTTGGGCAGCTGAGTGCCTTTCTTGGAATTGGATTTCTAGTGGGATACCAGCTTGCCCTAGGAGTCTGGGGCTGCAGAGTGTCATTCACTGTGATTCCAAAAGCAGCCCTCGTTGGGGGCATGGGGCAGTGTAGGGCTGAGCCCCTTAGATCCTGAGCTGACTTTGTTCCTGTGGCCTCTCAGCGGGCACCATCGTAACCTCTGTCCATGATGTCGGCTCCAAGACACACCTTACCTGCATTTTGAACAGCAGTAGCGTTGACATCATTGGCCACCGCTGGATGAGAGGTGGTAAGGTGCTGCAGGAGGATGCACTGCCTGACCTGCAGATGCAGTACACGTGAGTCCATGGTTCTCGGGTGCCGAGGCCCTGTGTCGGGAGGGAGCCACCATACTTGTGGGCTCCTTACCTCAACCACTCTGCCTCCTACAGGGTGGACGCAGATGACCGCTCTGGGGACTATTCCTGCATCTTCCTTCCCGAGCCCGTGGGCAGGGGAGACATCCGTGTGGAGGGTAAGCTGGGTAGCCAAGAGGTAGCTGTGCATGGGCCAGGGGCAGTCTGCAAGCTTGGGCACCAGGCTCTCGCCTCATCCTCACAGGGCCACCCCGGATCAAGGTCGGAAAGAAGTCGGAGCATTCCAGTGAGGGAGAGAACGTGAGGCTGGTCTGCAAGTCTGATTCATCCCACCCTCCTGTCACTGAGTGGACCTGGTTTAAGGCCTCTGACTCTGGGGACCAGGTGAGGGCTGTGTAGACAGAAAGGGGCGTGATGGGACAAAGAGGGCCGTGGAGGATGTGGGGCTCCTGAAACATGCAGGAAAGGCTGTGCAGACCATGACGAGCCCTTCTTCCCCAGCTGATCACCAATGGCTCTGAGAGCAAGTACGTCGTGATATCCACAGCTGAGAAGTCAGAGCTGACCATCAGCAACCTCGACATCAACAGCGACCCTGGTACCTACGTGTGCAACGCCACCAACGCCCAGGGCAGCGTCCAGGAGAGGATGACACTGCGCGTGCGGAGCCGCCTGGCCGCCCTCTGGCCCTTCCTGGGCATCGTGGCTGAGGTCCTGGTGCTGGTCACTATCATCTTCATTTATGAGAAGCGACGGAAGCCAGACCAGCCCCTGGACGGTGAGCCCCTGGGTCTTGAGTGAGTGGGTGGGCACTCCTCGTTGTCAACCTGGGGGGGGGTCTGCTCATCGCTCACCCTCCTCTCTCCTCCTCGTTGTCAACCTGGGGGGGGGGGTCTGCTCATAGCTCACCCTCCTCTCTCCCTCATTTGCCGTAAGCTAGTGTCCTCTGTGGGCGCCTCCAGCTGGGGTTTGGGACGTGTTGGCCTCATCATGTGTTAATCACTTTGAGGGTGGCAGTCTGGGGCACTTCCGTTCAAGCAAGCCAGGGAGGGAGGGAGGGCAGCTGGAAGAGACTTAGTGGATGCTGACGCCTGTCCTCTCTCTTTCATGTGGCTGCTCGTCGTCCCAGAGGATGACCCTGGTGCTGCCCCACTGTAAGTCCAGCTTACTGTGTGCTCCGGGGAGCTGCTGCTGTCCTGTAAAATGGGGGGGGGGTCCAGCATTCAGTGTGTGCTCCCATCTTTCATGGGCCTCAGTGGTTCAGGGAAGGTGGTGCCTACTGTTGGAACAATGGCCAGGTTCTCCTTCCAGTGGGGCTGAGGCCAGCCCTGTTCCCCTCAGTGCTGAGCTCTTGTTTTGTTTCCTCAGGAAGGGCAGCGGGCATCACTTGAACGACAAGGACAAGAATGTGCGCCAGAGGAACGCCACCTGAGTGGCAGAGCAGGCGGGGTGGGGACACCTGGGCACCTGACCCTAGCCAGTGTCTACCTCCACTCTTGTGTCCCATCTTGTCCCAACCCGAGCCTACCCACCCCAACCTGGGTGAAGACAGCCTCACCTTGCAGAAAGCCCACCTGGAAGAAGCAAGCCGCCCCCAGCAGCCTTTTTCTAGTTTAAACTAAACAAGGTTTCTATGTAGAGAATCTGTTCCTTAGGGGTTTGGTTTTGACTTTTTAAGTGTGTCACTATAGCCCTGTGGAGTGGGGAGTGGGGCCTTGGCCATGAGGGAGAGACCAGGGTAAGCTCTGACTTCTTGGTGGAGGGAGCTCCCACCTGGTCCCCTGTATGGGACAGCCCATCCCCACCATGGACAACATGGCTGGGCCTGCTGGGACCCCGCAAATAAAGACCTACCCCGCCATGTGTGTGTTCACTATTTGAGGTTCCAAGAGCCCATCTTAATGGGAGAGAGTGTTGCTACCAGGGACTGGAGAGGGGTGTGGTTGATCAGTGCTTGGGATGTAGACGGTGAAGGGCATCATCCCTAGGGCACTTTCTCGTTGTGGTGACCTCAACCATGAAATTTTCATTGTTTCTTTTTGTTTTAAAAAAAAATTAATTTTACAGTATCCTTCCTGTAGGCCAGAAGAGGGCACCAGATCTCATTGCAGATGGTTGTGAGCCATCACGTAGTTACTGGGAATTGAACTCAGGACCTCTGGAAGAGCAGTCAGTGCTCTTAACTGCTGAGCCATCTCTCCAGCCCCTCATTGCTTCTTCTTAAGTGATTTTGCTACTGTTTTGAATCAAAGTGTGGATATCTGATACGCCATCCCTGTGAAAGGGCCCTTTGACTTGCGCAGGGGCTGAGAGCCACACTGCCCTAGGGACGGAGAAAAGCTGGCCTCTTGAGGGTGCTGTTGACCACACTGGCATCCTGTGCTGCCCTCTGGCCTAGTACTGATCCAGTTGTTGGACACCCACCTTCTAGGAAGTGCTGGGTTGTGGGAGATGGGCGGGGCCTGGGAACTTGCTGGATCCACAGGATGACAGGTAGCTTCAAGTCAAGCCGGCTTTCACGCCTAAGTTTTGGGCAGGGGTCAGGACAGGTGTGTATGTATTGCATAGTTTGGCTCTAGAGAGATGGGACCCTGCATCTAGCTTTAGTCCCAGCAGAGTGCCACCCAGAGTAGTGGCGTTCAGGGGAAGCTGGGTTTCTTGGGGACTGGTAGGCCTTTCAGAGAACCATCGGTAAAATTGGAACTGGATCCCTGCCTTCCAGCCACCAGAGGGCGCTGCACTGTGTCCACTGATCAGACCTGTGTCCCCAGAACCATGCAAATAAAAATGGCTGGGATATCTGCTGTGTACACCTGCAACTGGATCTACCTGGGCACCTTGCTCTTGTGTGTCCCTTAGGAAAACAGGATACTACCTCCCCAGGGCAGAGTCCGTTCGGCCTGGCAAATGTCCACATGGACACTAGAGAGAAGCCCAGGCTATCCACTCAGCTCTGCCTGCCCATGGTGTCCCTGGGTTCTGTCTGTGAAACAAGCCCCCAGCTGCAGGCGCAGCCCCACTCCTTGTAGTTTCTTCCTCTGGGGCCCAACAAAGCCTGTGGGACTTAGGACCAGAAAAAGCTGCACAGTGAGGGTTTAGAAAGTGAAACTTACTGAGGGCTCACCTTCAAAGCAGTATTCCAGGGGACATAACCCCACATCATCCAGGTTCTTGGCCATACAACTAAAGTTTAGCGTCCCGAGGCCCAGGATAGTGCAGGAGTAATCACCCCTGTCCTGAAGCAGGCTCAGTTTCAGAGGAGATGGCCCAGGGTGATCTGTTAAACATTTAGAATAATCTGAAACTGGCCTCTGGGGTCCTCCCTGGGAACCACAGGGTCACAGGGATCCCAGCCCCCAACTGGCAGGCAGAGACAGGGCCCAGGGCCTTGGTAAAACAAAGGCTTATTGACAGGGCTGGACCCCACAGGGGCCCAGCAGCTGGCTGCTCACTTCTCCAGGCAGACAGGGCTGCCTATTCCTCTCCAGTTCCTGGTTCACCTCTTCTGCCCGATCCTAGCCCATGAGGATGCTATGCTGGTGGGCAGGAGGGCGCCCTCAGCCACTAAGTTCTATAGCCTGTGTTACAGGAGACAAAGGTAAAACACAGCACCCCTCCCCCATTTGATATGAGATGCTGGGAGTCAGACCCCAGAGAGATGTACAACGGATCAGAACCTGGGGAACCAAGCCTTTCCTTCAGGCCTGGAAACCCACTGTTCAGATCCTGCCAGCCAAGGAGTTCAACTTTGGTTGCTGATTGCTGCTGGGACCAGCTTCCCTACTGGTCCACCCCTTCCCTGGCCTAGTTCTGTCTCCATTCAAAACACCCAGGAATCCTAAATGGGAAATGACTGGTTACTGCTGGGAGGGTGGGCAGAGGGTTGGGGATGAGCGCGATGAGAGAAGGCTAACAGAAACCCTTGGAACAAGTGATCAGATTCCTAGGGTCATCAGTTTGTTTTTCAAAAGGTGACGAGATAGTGTGTGTCGGGGGGGGTGTTGTGTTATAGGGCTGAGATGAAATTAAAGGTGTGCACAACTACACAGACATTGATTGATTGGCAGGGTCTCGCCAAGTACTGCTAGTTGGTTTGCAATTCACCGTGTAGATCAGGTTAGCCTCAGATTCAGAGATCTACTTGCCCATCAAGGGCTGGTATTACAGACGAGGGCCACTATGCCTGGCGTAACACAACCTGCAGAGAAACTGGAGTGAAGAAGGCTGAGGGCTTTAAGAGCATTTATTGTGCTTGCCGGGGACCCTGGGTTTGGCTCCCAGTATCCATGTGGAGGCAAACAATCCATAGTTCCAAGTAAGATCAGTTCCAGGGGATCCAACACCATCTTCTGGCCTCATTAAGTCCATGCTCACATGTGGTACACACACATATATGCACATAAAATAAGATAAATATATCTAAAAACAAAAAACAAAGTAGCTAGATAGTTGAAAAAGGTGGACAGCTCCTGAGGAATGAAGATTGACCTCTGGCTTGTACAGACAGACAGACACACACACATTTGCACGCACATGTGAGACTGCGGTCCTGAGCCAGGTACCCCTGGGGCAGGTGTGAGAATGGGTGTGGGGGGAACCAGCAGCCAGGTCTAGTTCCCATTCATTGAAGACTCACAGCAGATCAACAAGACCCCCAAGTGCAGACACAGGCCAAAATCCCTGAGTCCTAGCATTCTCTGTGACCCCTGAGCTGGCAGAGTGGTCTCCTAGTATGGCAGGGCCTCTGACAGCCTGCTGCTGAGCTGCCTCCTTCCCTGCATTCGGCCACAAGCCCTGGGGCTCTGGCGACCTGCCCAGCTGACATCTTCCCAGGGTGAACATAAAAGATCCCCCTCCATCTGGAACAGGCATGTGCTCTGGGGCGGGCCACAGGCTGGCACTGTCAACTCTGATGTTCAAAAGTGGAGGCCAGAGGGGTGGCAGGGGCGTCTCTGGAGTCCTCAGGGTCGGGGCAGCCCATCTGTGTCAGATGAGGACGTGCAGCTGGCAGGGCACACCCCTGACACCATGAACACCTACTGTAAGCAGGCACAAGTCACATCTCCATCCTGTGACATTCAGGCAAAAAATGGTAAAGGCTGGAGGGACTTTGAGGACCCATAAAGGACCAGAGGGTTCAGGAGAACCTAGGAAGGACTGAGAAGATCTAAAGAAGTCTGGAGGGGACCCAGAAGCATCAGAAGAGTCTAAGAGGGGTCAGGGGATTTATAGATGAACTTAGGCAGGTCAAGGGAAAAGGAATGGAGGAAGGACAGGAGAACCTAAGGAGCCCAGAGGGTACACAAGAAGGACCCAAGAGTCCACTACGTGAAAATTGTCTTCCCACCAATTCCCAGCTATCCTTCCCCTGTATTGCCCCCCCATTGTACAATCCTCCCCATTCTGTGAAGCTGGTGGGCATCTAGAGCCAGATCTGGTGTCACCTGGCTCAGGTCACAGCTTAGGACCCTCCAGGAGCCAATGTCTCCCCAGAGCTGGAGGGAGAATGTAGCTGAGGCCTGAATAAAGTGGATTGAGGGGGCGGGGTGGGGGAGTGCAGAGGCAGAAGCTGAACCTGGGTCCCCTGAAGACTCTGAGGATCGCCATTCCTGGGAGCACTTACTACGCTGACAGGCACCTTTGGGGATGAGGTCGCAAGCAGCCACAGTTACTATGCTTTTGTTGCTTTACTGTGCCTCGGTTTGCCCACAAGCAGGGCTTGGAGAGGGACTGTACTTAGACCCTAGAATGATCTCAGTTCTTGCCACACATATTCGTAGGTTTCTGTAGCGAAGATGGGGAAAGCAACAGAGCCAGGTGGCCTCCGGGAGCATACTTTTATTACGGAATAATAAAATAACCCCTTGAGCCGAGAAAGGGGTTAGCGTCCAGCTGTTGCCCCGCCCGTGGTGTCCTAGAGACCGCGGAGGGAGCTCCAGAGCGGACCAGGGCTTGGTCTGCAGCGCAGGCAGAGGCAGGGGCCGGCGGGCAGTGCTTGGTGACCTTGGGTACGTCCTTGGCCTCAGTTTCCCCTGGGAAACCAAGTCTGAGCGCATTTCCAAGGTCTCGGGGGTGCCTGACTGACCTTGAGGCTGCCTGCTGACCCTAGCCTCAGTTTCCCCCATCCATCCCCGTGAGGGGGTGAGGGTAACGCAGGTGGAGGCGGGGCTCCCGCCCCCGCCCCTCCCCCGCGCGCAGAGGCTCCGCCCCCGACTCCGCCCTCCCTCGGGCTCGGCCGGCGGTGGCGGCGGCCGCTGCGCTCCTCACTGCCCGGCGCCGCCTCGCCATGGATGCGCGCGGGGGCGGCGGGCGGCCCGGTGACAGTCCGGGCACGACCCCCGCGCCGGGGCCGCCGCCACCGCCGCCGCCACCCGCGCCCCCTCAGCCTCAGCCACCGCCCGCGCCACCCCCGAACCCCTCGACCCCCTCACACCCGGAGCCGGTGGACGAGCCCGGCCCGCGCGCCCGGCTCTGCAGCCGCGACAGCTCCTGCACCCCCAGCGCGGCCAAGGGCGGCGCGAATGGCGAGTGCGGGCGCGGGGATCCGCAGTGCAGCCCCGAGGGCCCCGCGCACGGCCCCAAGGTGTCGTTCTCATGCCGCGGGGCGGCCTCGGGGCCCACGGAGGCCGAGGAGGCGGGCAGCGAGGAGGCGGGCCCGGCGGGTGAGCCGCGCGGCAGCCAGGCCAGCTTCTTGCAGCGCCAATTCGGGGCGCTCCTACAGCCCGGCGTCAACAAGTTCTCCCTGCGGATGTTCGGCAGCCAGAAGGCCGTGGAACGCGAGCAGGAGCGCGTGAAGTCTGCGGGGGCCTGGATCATCCACCCCTACAGCGACTTCAGGTGCCGCCTCCGGGAGGGGCCCGTCCTTGGCGCGCCCGGGAGAGGGCGGGGCACCGCGTCCCGGATGGTGACCTCGGGGTGGTGGCAGTTCGGGACATAGGGCCGGGGTGGGGGGAGTACCCTCTCGGTGACCTCGGGCGCGCCCCGGACCCGCCCCCGAGGGACTCTGCTGTGCAGAGGCTCCGCCCTTTTAGAGGCCTGGAGTGAGGGGGTCCCCGGCGCGCCCCCTCCCTCGCGCCCTCGTTGCGGTGGGCGCGCGCGGTGGCTGCAGAGCCAGGGTCTGAGCTCAGAGTGGCGAAGAGGACGAATAGAGGGGAACGTGGGCACTCGGAGGCCGCGGAGCAGAAGCAGGGGTGGAAGGATGGATAGAAAGGAGAAAGGAAGAAAAAGAGGAGGAAGGAAAAGAATAGGAAAAGGAAGGAAGGAAGGGAGGGCACATGGGAAGGACGCGCCCTGGAGGCCGCGGGGAGGGGGTTATCAAGCGGACGCCGCGGGTTCCCACGGTCTCCGCTTGCGCCTGGGGCGGGTGCGTCCCGAGTCCCCACACGTCCTGGGTGCGTGGATATAGACGTGGCCTGAGTTGGCTGCTGCGTGCAGCGGCAGGCGCTGGCGCAGAGCCACGACCCGAGTGTTTGCGTGTTTCTCCTTTCTGCGCGAGCTTGCGAAATGATGCCCGCAGGGGGCCTGGGGGCGCGTGCCGACCAATCAAGAGGAGGCGTGTCCCTAGGGGTGTGGCTGGTGGGTCTCTAGAAGTACCTGTTGGGATACTGGCTGTGCACGCGCGCGCATGTGTGTCCCGGGTGGGTGTACACCCGCGAGCCGTAGGGAGAGCTGCATGCAGGAAATGCAGGAGAATGTCCCTGTCTTTGGTGACAGTCGGGATGCAGATTTGTGGACAGGGTGCTCTGCTATCCTGGAAAACTGTAGCCCGGAGTTTCAGGACCACGGACAGCTCTGGGGCCTACTGCGGCTCCTGATAGTCTGGCATCCAGGTCCCTTCTCCCCCAGGCCTGAGTCTCCGGAGACATTGACTCTTGAATAAGGGTAGTTCAGTGGTGACGCCCCCTTTCTGTCATTCCTCTTTATCTCTAGTGCTTGATAATAGAGCAAACAGAGGTCCAGGAACTACCTCCCTGAGACTAGAATGCCACCTTTACCAGGAACCTGAGTTTGGGGAAGAGTCCCAGCAGTTGGGGAGGCACACTCTGGTCAACAGGAGTTGTTCCTGCATACCCTAGCGTGAATGCCAGACCCAGCATTGCTCCACAGACTTCCAGGCTTGAGAATTGGACCTGGGGCGTTTGCTGTATTCCCACCTGTGAAATGGCACAAGAGAGGGTGGGTTTGCCAAGACTTTCTGGTTGGCCAATATGAATGGAGTCTTAGTGCCAGCTAGCCAGTCAGAGAAAGGCAGTCTGGGGGGGGCAGGCTGTGGGGCCTACTCACTCCCCTCTCACTCCAGCATCACCTTCATGTCCAGGTTTTAGGTGAGGGACATAAGGCCAGCCCTTAGGCTTGGGTTCTTAGCTGCAGTGATGACATGTGGTTGGTTTTGGGGTGCATAGGGAGGGGAGGCTGGGGGAAGAAACTGAGCTCCTGTCCTTGAGGCCCTGTGGGTATAGATGCCTGGGGGACCCTTACTGTCCCTGCTCTAGGCCTTGACAGGTTCACAGGCCACACATCTTTCCTGGACAGCCAGATTGTAAAATAGGGGATGAGCAAACAGGGGCAGAGACTGTAGCTGAGGCTAAAGGAGTCAGTGTGACCATCAGATTTCAAAACTGGTTCATGGGGCCACCCACCTTTCATGCCTGAGGGCTCGTGCTCCTTCTAGAACCTTCTGGTCAGTGTTGACCAAGACAGGTCTCCAGAGCCTCCAGGGGCTGTTGGAAGCACCATGTGGGTGTTGACTTGATGGTGAGCCCAGGCTAGCACTCTCCTGGAGACCCATGCGCACCCTCAGCTCACTGTCTGCTTTTTGTCCTGAGACAGGGTTTCCCTCAGCTGTGCTGTAGTCTCGAATTTAGTCCTCTTGCCTCTGTTTTCTGAGATGACAGGTGTGCACCCCTAGGCCCAGCTGTACTGATTTAACAAGCACAAGAAAAGGAAGATCCTATCCCAAGCCTGGGAGAGGAAAAGCCATTCGGTCATAGTTATTGTTGTGCTCCGGTGGCTGATGGTGTGTGCGTGTGTGCGTGTGTGTGTAGTATATCATTGAATCATTGAAGTCTTTCTACAGAGTGGTGGGTGGGGACCTCCTGTCTCTCTCCAGGGCCGAGCAGCTGGGCACCTCCCTCTGTTGGCTCTGACTTGGCTCCACAGTGATTCTGTCCTGTGGCTTGGCTGGCAGGCCTGACATCCAGTTGGGACGTTATTGGTTAGTGACTAGGAACTGGTTCTCCCTACCCAGGCAGGAGGGGAAGGAGGAGTCACTGGAGTCATGGAGAGAGGCAGGGCTGTGGGATGTAAGTCCCTCCGGGCTCCAGTTGCCTGCACCATGCAGTCCACAGGGACCTAGGGGAACCAAGTTCTTAGAATCCCCTAGGACTGCAAGGTTTCTTTGCCTCAATTTCCCAAGATGTGAGAAGGTTGTGGTGTGGGGGAAGGGAGCAGGTGTCTAGAAGGATCTTTTACCCTTTTTTTTTTTTTTTTTTTTTTGGTTTTTTTTCTCTGTAGCTTTGGAGCCTGTCCTGGAACTCGCTCTCGTAGATCAGGCTGGCCTCGAACTCACAGAGATCCGCCTGCCTCTGCCTCCCAAGTGCTGGGATTAAAGGCGTGCGCAACCACCGCCCGCCCCCCCTTTTTTTTTATAGAACTTTGTTCAAGCCATGCCCAGACAGCTAAAAATTATTATTATTTCAATTCTTATTACATTTGTTCATTGTGTGTGGGCACCACGGTGCCCATGTGTTCTTTGGAGGACAACCTGTGGGAGTCATTTTTCTCCTTCCACCACGTGGGTCCCAGGGACTGAACTCAGTCTGTCAGATTTTGGTGGCTGTGGCTTTTATCCAGTGAGCTATCTCACTACCCCCACTTTTTTTTAATGTAGCCCAGGATGACCTTGAACTTCTAAACTCCTTGAGTGCTGGGATGACAGGAATGTGCCACACAGCCCGGCTTCTGGTTTCTGTTCTGCTGGAATTGTGAGCCTGGGCTTTGTGGACGCTACTGCTACCCACTAACCTCCCAACTTGAGATCTCATCTGTAGGCCGGCCAGCCTCTCACGTCCGGCAATCCTCCTGCTTCATCCTCCCAGGTGCTAGGATCACAGGCAGTTGCCACCTCATTCAGTCTTATCTGGTTCTTCTGAGCATCCACCCTGGCCATGAGAAGCTTCTGTGGAGAAGCAAGTTTGAGGGTTCGGAAAGTGTTCCAGGTCTGGACGCACTTGCTGAGACTGCGTGTACCTGGGGAAGAAAGAGGCAAGAACCCAATCCAGACCTGTAGACACTTGTTCTGAGACTGCCACGTCCCCCCTCTAGGTGGCCAGGGCTCAGTGTGAGGGCAGGGTGTTGCTCCCTGCATGTAAATCCCTAGAAACGGACTCTGTATCAAGGCCCTAGAATAAATCGCATTATCATCGATTTATCATTGAGGATGTCGGGTTTGGGCATGCACCTGCCTCCCAGATGGGAGTGTTGGGATCTCCAAACTCTCAGTGTTGTGAAAGAAGTCTTTGGGGAGAGGGATTGAGGTCAGGATGGTCAAAGCCCCCTCTTTTTCTACCCCAAGGCTATCACTTTAGTATTTGGGGAGACCCCTTTCCTTGGCCTGCCCTTAAGACACCCTCCAACACACACTGGAGCACAGCATCCGATGATCCCCCATCCGCCATCATTCTTGAGTTGAGTGTAACATATTGTAGTCTCCTTCCGCAGGGCAGGGTCTCTCAGCCCTCTGCAGATTCCATTTTTCCAGGTCCCTCTGCCCCCACCTGGGAAGCCCCATGGTAGTCTCAGAGCCTTGGTACTAGCTACTCTGACTGTCCAGGCACCACCTCTCCCCCATACCATTGGCCCTTGAATGTCGTCTCCTCCGAGCAACCTTCTTGAACACTGATCCCTCACATCCCTCAAACCCTGGCATCCAGCACAATCCTTCCCCAATAGGAGCAGGGTTAGGGGTACAGCCTGTGTGCAGCTATCTACTGTCCCTGGTCACTGTGTATCCCTGGTGCTTGGCATACAATGGGCCTTTACAAATGTCTGCACCTGGGATTCCAGCTGTCTTCCCACCGTGGTTTCCAGCCCTAATCCTGTCACCTGCTCTGGGGACTCAGTGGGCTCAGGCCCTGATCCTCTGTCTGAGCCTGGCCCGTAATCCCTGACCTCCAGCCTCTAATCCCTCTAGCTGTGCTTGGATCTGTGATCCCAGACCAGACGACTTCTGGCTATATCTCAGATCTGCCTGGAGAGATGTGGCTGTCCTGGTTGGTCTATGGAGGTCTGACCTTGGCTTCGAGGGCTCAATGATCAGCTCTAAGATCCTGACTGTGCCAGTGGGGGGCTGTGACCCACCTAGCAGTGCCCAGTTGTGAATGGAAGGGGCTTCTCTCTGTTACCCCATGATCTATGGGCCTCAGTTTCCTTGCTGGAGCTGAGGATGACTGGGCAGCTGAGGGAGAAGAGAGTTCATTTGGTGTCAACCATCCAGAATCTACCTATGGGTTAGAGAGGGCTTGGGCTAAGGATCAGCAAAAGAGATTCTTTCCCATTGTCTCCCACTGGATCTGTCCTCTGACCCCTGAGCCACAGCATGGTCCTGAGTGTCCTCCCAGAATTAGGCAGCCATCAGGACTCATTGTTGTTTATTAGGGAATTTATTTTGTTTTGTTTTGTTTGAGATGCTCTCATGTGGTCCAGGTTCGTCCCAAGCTCACTCTGTAGCTAAGGAAGTCTTTGAACTCTTGATCCTCCTGCTTCAACTTCCCAAGTGTTAGAGGACTGTGCCCAGAGGTCCCCGAGGTCCCTGCTGTGGATGGGGTAGAGAAGGTGGGGACGCTGGTCAAGGAAGCACATCCTGGGACAGAAGTTTGAGCTGTGTCCGGATGACCCGCCATCCCAGGTCCTGTCTCTTCAAACTAGATGTCATGGCTTGGGACTGGTGAATGAGGGCGGGGAAGAGGACCTCCAGAGGCCTGGGGATCACGATGTGCCTGGCCTGTTCCCCTTGGTGTGGGACTTCTGACCCATTCTGACTATATCTGTGGGGACCAGGTTTACTGCGGAGGATGAAAGCTGGGGACACTTGGGTTAGAGCAGTAGGCCCCACCCTACCAGGACCACAAGGACAGCCACCACCTGTTCCCTCTCCTCAGGCACTGGGGGGAAATAGGCCGTACTTTGTGACCTGGAGATGCGGTGGCTGAAGGAGGCTCCAGGACAGAGTGGCTGGGTACAGAGGACAGTCTCAGGCCTGGGCCCTGTTTCCCACTGGGCAATCCCTGGGCCTCCGTGGGAAGTATGCCTGGCCCTGACCACCTCAGGAAGGGAAAAGAAGTATTGTGTGACTGCAGCCTAGAATGAGACACCTGCTGTGGTCTGCTGTGTCTTCAGACTGTTTCAGGTCCCTCTAATGGTTTCTAAGCCTCCTTCCCATCACCGTTGAAAGTGCCCCACAAGTGGTTTCTAGGCCCCCCTGGTGGTTTCTTGACCCACCCTCAGTTGTTTCCAGCTAGCTTTCCCCCGCCACAGATGCTCACTGTACAGTTGCTTGCTCGTTTTCAATTGTTTTACTCAATGGCTCCTCCAAAGAGAAGGCATCCTCAATCCAGAAGGGGAGAGGTTGGGGCCAAGCTATATGACAAGATTCTGGGGACAGCGGTTCAGAGCTGTCTACTGACAACAGGGTCTGAGCCACCACTACTGTCCAGATCCAGACCTCACTCTAAAGCCGTTGGTTATGACTGAGCAATGGGCCGCAGTGCTCTGGAAGAGAAGTGGGCTTGGATTCTTCTCACTCAGTGGGTTGGCTCCTGGGGAATTAGACGCCCTCTTTTGACCTTCTTGTGCTCTGCACCATGCGCAAGACCACCCTACCCCAGACGTACAAACATGGACACGTAATTTAAAAGGAAGAATTCTTCAAATATGTTGTTTCATGCTCGCGAGGTCTGATAGACCCCTCCCCCACAGCTGATGTTACCCCTCAGCTCCAGAGGTCTTGTTCACACCGAGAGGGCTTGTGAGGGGCATCACACGTGAATACAGTCCCAAAATCCTCCCACAAAGGGCTTCACCCCAGATGGGATGAGGAGAGAAGAGACTATGGTTCCCAAGGGACAGAGAAGCTTGCCCAAGGTCACTCATGCATGGCAGGTGCCAGCACAAGGCTGGAAGACACTGGGTGTTGTCCCGTCGTTGGCTCTCACAATCTGAGCTGCCCAGAATGCCCCAGGACAAATCACTCTTAAATTTTTTCTCTCTTTTTTGGACTGTTTCCTTGAGCTCAGTTCTCTGAAGTGGACTGCTGGTCGCCCGCTGGGCACAGTGTTTATAACCGGCAGAAGGAGCCAGCTCACAGGCAAGCTCTGAGCCAGCGGCTCCAGACACCGCACCCCAGATGCATGCCACTCCTCTGAGCTGAGATGCATGCCACTCCTCTGAGCTGACTTGGGCGAGTCGTCCCAGCCTGTGTGCTCTAGAAACAGTGGGCACTGTGCCTATGGGAAGCCCGAATTCCAAGAGGTAGTGACCGACCTCTAGGGATACAAGGGGGCTGACACAGTCTAGGTGTGAGGAGACCCCTCCCCTGTTTTGAGACTTGAGACTGTAGCCCTGGCTGGCCTGGAACTCCCAGAGATCCTCCTGCATCTGCCTCTTGGTGTTGAGATCATAGGTGTGCACCACCATACCCAGCCTGTTTCTAGAGCTTTTCATCCTCCCGTCTCCTCTCAAGTGCTGAGGTAACAGCTGTGTCCACGTGCCTAGCTCTCCAAGGTGACCAGCTGTACCCTACAAGA
Source organism: Ondatra zibethicus (assembly GCA_004026605.1). Lineage (NCBI taxonomy): Eukaryota > Metazoa > Chordata > Mammalia > Rodentia > Cricetidae > Ondatra > Ondatra zibethicus. The sequence continues at coordinate 37,184 of PVIU01006219.1, read as the reverse complement.
GCTGTGACCCCACCATGGTGTGAGCCCTGCAGCTCTTGGCGGAGAAGAGAGTGGCTGGTCACTACCCTGTATCCCTACCTAGCTCTTAGCTTCCCACCCATGCCCAGCAGTGTGCCACCTACCGGCTCCCATCCTTTTTGAAGACCAGATTTGTGCCAGGCACATTGTCCCTCTTTGGTCATGTGAAGTGTTTAGTCTATTTTGAGCCTTCTCTGCGGACTGGAGGTGCCTTCAAGGCAAGGTCAGTGTGGACCAGAGAGAGGGACCCTGCTGCCTGGGGTCAGGAGGCTTCTTTGAGGAAGCCCAGTCCTTGCCACACAGCAAGACCTGGAGTCCTGGAGGCTGTGTTATAATCTGGGGTCCTGGAGACCACCTTAGGATTGCGGTCTTGGAGATTCACCTTAGAGTTGGGGGTCCCAGAGAGAAAGAGACCTTAGATTGGGGTCCCAGAGACTACCTTACTTTTGGTGGAGACCCACTTCAGAGTTGGGGTCCCAGAGACCACCTCAGGGTTGGGGTCCCAGAGGCCACCTCAGGGTTGGGGTCCCAGAGACCACCTCAGGGTTGGGGTCCCAGAGACCACCTCAGGGTTGAGGTTCCAGAGACCACATTAGGGCTGGGGTTCCAAAGACCACATTAAGATTGGGGTTCGGGAGACCCACCTCAGGGTTGGGGTCCCAGAGACCACATTAGGGCTGGGGTCCCAGAGTCCACCTCAGGGTTGAGGTTCCAGAGACCACATTAGGGCTGGGGTTCCAAAGACCACATTAAGATTGGGGTTCGGGAGACCCACCTCAGGGTTGGGGCTGGGGAAGAGGGCACGCCTGCCAAGGCCGGGTAGTGTGAGCATCCTGCCTGCCCCCAGGTTCTACTGGGACTTCACCATGCTGTTGTTCATGGTGGGAAATCTCATCATCATCCCAGTGGGCATCACTTTCTTCAAGGATGAGACCACCGCACCGTGGATCGTCTTCAACGTGGTGTCGGACACTTTCTTCCTCATGGACTTGGTGCTGAACTTCCGCACTGGCATTGTGATTGAGGACAACACGGAGATCATCCTGGACCCCGAGAAGATAAAGAAAAAGTACCTGCGCACGTGGTTCGTGGTAGACTTCGTGTCGTCCATCCCGGTGGACTACATCTTCCTCATCGTGGAGAAAGGCATTGACTCCGAGGTCTATAAGACGGCTCGCGCACTGCGCATCGTTCGCTTCACCAAGATCCTCAGCCTGCTACGGCTGCTGCGGCTGTCGAGACTCATCCGCTACATCCACCAGTGGGAGGAGGTGAGGGGCAGGGAGAGGACCAAGGATGGGTGGAACCCCAGAGACGTGGTCTTGGGCAGGACTGGGGCTATAATTGAAGTTGGAGCCATCAGAGATGTGGAGTCCAGGGATGCTGGGCTTGGGGTGTGGGTGGGCGTGACTGTGGACCCAGCAAAGGATGCAGGGACATGGTCACGAGGTATCTTGGAAACTAAGTCTAGGGGTTACAGATGGTCCTTAGGTGTGGGGTCTTGGGAGTGGGGGGTGGGACCTCGGACTTGGGTGGGTCTATTCTGTGGCTCGAGCCAATCATCTGAGGTTGGGACCTTGGTGTGGGTGTGGTCATGACTTTAGGGCCAGAGCTTTGACTTGGGGTGCGCACGAGAGACAGGGACACCAGTACTGTGGGTGCAGGGCCTTGGCAGGGGCAGAGTGGGGGGGGCTTACAAGAAACAGAGTAGGGCTGCAAGGCTGGGACTTTGGGGTATAGCTGGGTCAAAGCTGCAGAGGGAGAACTCATGCTTGGGCAGGGCCAGAGCTGTGCATGTGGGGCCCACATGGATGCCAATCCTGGGAGTGCAAGGTCTTGGGCTGTGGATGTGGCCAAGGCTGAGGACCATCAGGAGAACCAGGGCTAAGGCCTCTATGGGGAATGAAGATGGGCATCTTATGGCAGAGTCAGAGCTGTAGCATTGGGCCCTGAGTCTCACCAGGAGCAGGACCAAAGTTGCTTCAGTTGTCAAGGGCACTGGACAGGACCCTTACTATTGGAGCCTTAAGGGAAGCGAGGTTTGCCTGTGATGGAAGGCCCAGGGTTGGGTCCTGGGAAGATGAGCAAGGTTTGTAGAGGGATGGGGTCCGGGTACACATTGTGAGATGGAGGATGGGGGACAGGAGCAGGGCTGGAGGACAGACAGTCTTGGGGACCACCATGGAACTCCTCGTGGAGTTGTAGGGCAGGACCTTCAGGACCTACCGTGCCCCTGCCTGTACCCTGTGAGATGTGGGGGAAAGAGGCTCAGACTTCTTCAGTTACCCAACTCCCAAATTCAAGATCCATGGCTCTGACCCATTCCTGCCCCTGTGACCACTGGGAGAAACTTAGTGGGGCTGGCAGGTGGGGACAGAACTTGGGCAGGATGGGGTATGATATTCCAGAGAGGTCATGGGTAAGGTAGGCTGGGTGGAATTCAGAAAAAAAAAAGTGGTTGGGGAAGGGGACAGAGAATTTCCCTGACCTTGAACAAAGGGGTGCAGGATTCTCACGGTCGTGCACCCTCTCAGATTTTCCACATGACCTACGACCTGGCAAGCGCAGTGATGCGCATATGTAACCTGATCAGCATGATGCTCTTGCTCTGCCACTGGGACGGCTGCCTGCAGTTCCTGGTGCCCATGCTGCAAGACTTCCCCAGCGACTGCTGGGTGTCCATCAACAAAATGGTGGTAAGTGCTCCCTGGTGGAGCCCCCTCAGCGCCTCCAGGGACGCGCCGCTCCAGCTCACCCTTGTGCCCACCAGCGCCATCTAGGGTCCGCTGTGGGCAAAGCAGTTCCCACCTGATGACCATTAGTGCCCCTTGATGTAGAGGTGCCCCTGTGCCTAATACCTGCCTGTGCCCCCGGGATCCTTCAGCCCACCTGCCCTGGCGTCTGGTGCCTGCCGGTGCCTCTGGGATCCCTCAGCCCACCTGCCCTGGCGTCTGGTTTCATTCTTCATTGTCACACGGACACACAACTCAGTGCTCTTACTTTAAAAAAAAAGTTTCGCTTAGTTGGCAATGGCAGCACACGCCTTTAATCCCAGCACTCGGGAGGCAGAGGCAGGCAGATCTCTGTGAGTTTGAGGCCAGCCTGGTCTACAGAGACAGTCAGGGCAACACAGGGAAACCCTGTCTCGATATTCTCTTACCTACCAAAAAAGTTTTTTTTTTAAGTTTTTATTTTAGACTTTTCATTTTATGTGTGTGTGTGCCTGCATGTATGTATTGCATGCCTGTGGAGGGCAGAAGAGAGTGTCAGATCCCGGGGAATTGGAGCTATGGATGTGGGTGCTGGGAACTGAGCTGGGATCCTCTTGAAGAGCAACAGGTGTTCTGAACAGCTGCATCTTCTCTCCAGCCTCTCTTACTTGTTTGTTTAAAAGAATTCCCATTAGGTTTATTTGTTATTTTTTAAATTGTGTGTGTGTGTGTGTGTGTGTGGGTAGGTGCACGTAAGTGCAGTGCCCTCAGAGGCCAGGAGAGGGCATCGGATCTCCCGGAGCTGTGAGCTGCCCTGTGAGTTCTGAGATCTGGACTTGGGTCCTCTGGAAGAGCAGCCAGTGCTCTTAACTGCGGAGCCGTCTCTCCAGTCCAGCCTCTTACATTTTGTAATCAGCACCTCATTAGCCCAGGCTGGTTAGGTAGCTGCGGATCGCCTTGCCTCCACCTCCAGCATGCTGGGATGGCAGGCGTGTGCTGCCACAGTCGCTTCTCTTTATGTCTTTATGTAAATATATTTAAAACAAAACCGAGGGGAAAGTTGTTACCATCAGCCCTAAGAGGTAACAACACCCATTATCCCAATGTCTGCATCACATTTAAAAAGAGACTGTACAGCCCAGGGAGAAGTCTCTGCCAGTTCCTAAGAGAGGCAGATGTAGGATGATAGCAAGTTCAAGGTTAGCAAGTGCAGTGGAGCAAGACTTTCTCAAAATAAAAGTAAAAAGAGGGTTGGGGGTGGCTCAGCAGTAGAGGACCCACTAGTATCCCCAGTGAGGGGCTGGGGGCGTGGTCAGGGTGGAGCCCCGCCTAGAATCCCCCCAGTGATGAACACTTGCATCGCATCCCTGCGGCCTTATGTTGCATCCCTGGAACTGAAAGTCTACAGCGAGGGTCGCACCCCAGGGCAGGGACACACTGAAGGTTGGTGTGTGTCAGCCAGGACACAGCAGGCATCAATGGAGTCAGAAGCCGGGTAGGGAGAACCCACAAACGCCCCTCCTAAGAGCCTGGCACAGCTGCCCCGGCTGAGGAACCCATTGTCCAACTGCTGCCTGCACAAGCGGTTCCATTTCCTGGATGGGCCCAGTGCCCCCCTTCTCTGGCCGGGTCAACTGAGGACATCCAGGGGTGGACTTCTCCCCTCCTTGCCCCTCGGGTGTTATTCCAGTGTTCCGGGACTCTGAAACTGGCACTTGAAGCTGCCTTGGCCAGACTGTGACCCTTTTGTGGCTTAGTTTCTCCAGAGTGAAGTGGGAGGTGCTGTCAGGCCTGTCCCTGCTAGTGCCTCACTGAGATCCCAGACGTGTCACTGCCCATGTCCTTTGCCTGCGACTGCCTTGGTTATTTCTGGTCAGGGGGCGCTCACACTCTTCAGGTGCCCACAGGAGGGTGGGCAGGTGGGTTCGGGCCCCCAACCCTCCGCACTGACTTTGCAGAACCACTCCTGGAGCGAACTCTACTCCTTCGCACTCTTCAAGGCCATGAGCCACATGCTGTGCATCGGGTATGGGCGGCAGGCCCCTGAGAGCATGACAGACATCTGGCTCACCATGCTCAGCATGATCGTGGGGGCCACCTGCTATGCCATGTTCATCGGGCACGCCACTGCCCTCATCCAGTCTCTGGACTCATCCCGGCGCCAGTACCAGGAGAAGGTCAGAGCGGGGAGGCCATGCCTTGGCTAGAGGGGGAAGCTTGCCCTGAGTCTGTGCGGGGAGGGGGAAAGGGTGGGAGCAATGCCTGATTCTAAGAGCTTCTGTAAGTGCTCAGGACAGAGTTAAAGGTGCCAGGTTGGGGTAGGTGGGCTGAAGGGACAGGAGCCCATAGGGTTCTGAACCAGTAAGACCAGTCCCTGGGGCCCAGTTCTGAGTGTTCTGGAGTGTCAGTGACATGGGGGTGGCTGGGCAGCAGGGTGAACCTTTGGAGAGAGTAGAGCTTCCAGCCATTTCTGTCCTCTGAACAGAGAGTGTGCCCTCCAGGTTGGTCCTAGGGGCAGCTGCTTTGGACCATATGGCAGCCAAAAGGGCAGGAGCCCTGCCTTCAACCACCTGCAGCCTCACACTCTGCAATGGGTCTTAGTTCCCCACCCCCTACAGTGCCAGCCGGGTCACCCGGGCTCTGTGCCAGGTGCCTGTGTCCGGAAGCCTCCGTCTCGCACCCAAACATGAGCTGGTGCTGCCACCCACCCGCCGTCACGGGGTCTGCTGAGATAAGGACAGCTGTGGCTTAGAAATGGGGCTGGAGCAGCCCTGGGGTACTGTGCTGGGAACAGCCTGGCACCCACACCCCAGCGCTGCTAGGGAGGAGCTGACTCTGTGTTGTTCCCCAGGTCCCGGTGGCTTGGGGTGGAAGTCAACATGCATGCTGATGTGGACACTGTAGATAACCACGTCTCAGAAATATGAGCTAGACACCCTAAGGTGCCCACACAATAGACATTTTGGGAGCTATGGTATCACATAGCCCAGGGTAGCCTCAAACTTACTCTAAAACAGAGGATGACCTTGAACTCCTGACCCTCCTGCTAGTGATGGGGTTAAAGGTTAAATACCGCCAATACTGAGGCAGATGTATGTAGGAGGACAGCAAGGGCAAAGGAGCGAGACTGGCTTAACAGAAAGTAAACAGAGCTGGGGGTGGCTCAGCAGTACAGCTCTGCCTTGAATCCCCCAGTGAGGGGCTGGGGGTGTGGTCAGTGGAAAGCCCCGCCTAGGATCATAAACATATATTTATCTGCTAACTGGGCTTGGTGTCTCAGGTTGTCATCTCACCAGTCAGGAGGCTGAGTTCAAATTCCAGGCCAGCCTGGACTACAGAGTGAGACCCTTCCTCGCACAACAGGACAGGAGGCCTGGGGCAGGGGCTCTGTGACTGCAGGTGCTGCACTAGCATCTGGGAAGACCTGAGTTCCACCCCAGCATCACAGACCCGTGGGGGTGGCGACACCTGCCATCCGGCACCTGAGGCAGAGGCAGGACGTTCAGTCCAAGGTTATCCTTGGCTAGCTAGCAAGTTTGAGGCTTCCCTGGGCTACATGAAACCCCGTCTCCAAACAAAACACATCATTTGTCTTTGGTGTTGCTGGGCTTATCTCCCTGGGTTGGGCTAGACAGGGTGATGGGTCCCCGAGCTGGGTGGCACCGGGCTGGGCCTCTCTCTGGGGCAAACACTGATCCTGCTTTCCTCCCTTCAGTACAAGCAAGTAGAACAATACATGTCCTTCCACAAGCTGCCTGCTGATTTCCGCCAAAAGATCCACGATTACTATGAGCACCGGTACCAGGGGAAGATGTTTGATGAGGAGAGCATCCTCGGGGAGCTCAACGGGCCGCTGCGTGAGGTGAGCTGGCTGCAGACACACCTCAGCATCCCACACACCCCACCTGTGCCCAGGGTCCCACGGACACCGACAGGGCACTAGGGTCAGGTCTGACGTATACTGTGGGTGCCCCTGGCCAACACGTGTGCAGCCATGTTCCGTCCCAGGCCCTGGAGAAGGTCTTTCTTGCCTCTCCTGTCATCTGGGCCCTTACTTGTTTCATGTATGTGGATGCTTTGCTTGCACATGGTATCTGCGGAGACCAGACGAGAACATTGAATCCCCTGGAACTGCAGTTACAGACGGTTGTGAGCTACCATGTGGTTGCTGGGAATTGAATCCAGGTCCTCTGGAAGAGCAGCCAGTGCTCTTGAGCACTGAGCTATCTCTGCAGCCCCTGAGCAACGCTCCTAACCTCTAAGAAACTTCTTGAGCCCTATCTCCTTTTTAAATGCATACATGCATATGTCCACGTGTATGCGGTGCACATGTATGTACATGGAAGCCAGAAGACAACTTGAATGTTGCCCGTGGGACCGTCAGCTGCTACCTTTTCAGACAGGGTCTCTCACTGGCCTGGAGTTGAGCGACTCAGCTAGGCAGGCTGGCCCCAAGGTCCTGTCTCTGTCTCCGCAGGCCTGGGATGCCAGGCACACAGCAGCCTCAGGTTTACATGTGTCTGGAAGATGAGCTCCAGGCCCCGTGCACCTCTCTTTCCCTCCTTTCACTGTGCTCACAAAGGAAGGCCCTGAACCTTGACTTCATCTGTATAATTTTTCAAAGACCCCCATTTCCAAGTAAAGTCCCAATCATAGATTCTGGCTCGAGACCTCAGCCCCAGACTTGCTGTTAGCTAATGAGGTGGGGGCAGTAAATGGATGAGGAAGACTGCTGACGGTACTCAGGGCGAGTGAATGAAGCAAGGGCATGTCTAGGTCCCAAGGGGAGGGCACAGCCAGGGCAGAGGCCCCAGGAGAGCCTTGCAGGAGGAGAGCCTTGGGGGCCTCAGAGCCTGGGGCCCAGAGCCGTGTGGGTCCATGCCAGAAGGCAGCCTGCTCACCTGTCCTTTGTAGAGAGCCTAGCTCACAGACCACGGAGTGCACGAAGTACATGGCTTTGTAGGGCACCCACATCCACTCCCAATCCTAGAACTTTACCAGCAGCCCATAGGAAACCTGTGTAACTCTGGCTGTACTGGAACTCACTCTGTAGACCAGACTGGCCTCAAACTCATGAGATCCGCCTGCCGTTGCCTCCCAAATTCTGGGATTAAAGGCATGCACCACCACAGTACGGCCCTCTTTTCCATTTCTGAGACAAGGTTTCACTCTACAGCACAAGGTGACCTCAAATTCATGGCAATCCTCCTGCCTCAACTTCCCGAGTGCTGTGGGCCACCTTGTCTGGCTCAGTGGTCACTTTTTCATGTGTCCTGCTGACTCCCTCCCTGGCAGGGCCTTAGCTCACAGTCCCTGTAGTGAGTCATGGAAGCTGGTCTCCATGAGTTGCTTGCAATGCCCTTGGCTAGATCCAGCTGTATAAAAAGCACAAACCTGAAGTGTCCTGGCTGGAATGACATTTCGTATATAACCAAGAGAATGGCTGCCCCAAGGGCCCGAGGACGCATGTGGTGCGGCCTCCTTTTCCTTCAGAAGTCTTACTGTTTCTATGAGACAGGGCCTCCTAGAGCTTCTTACGTAGGCGATGCTAACCTTGAACTCCTGACCCTCCTGCCTCCACTCCAGCATGCTGTGGTTCATGCCATGCTGGGGCTTAGGGATGGAACCCAGGGACTCATACATGCCCAGAGAGAGCTCTGCCCACTGAACTCCATCCCTCCTTTGATCCTTTTGGGTATTTTTGTGGTCCTGTTATCTACAAAGAGAACTACAAAGTTTGACTTTCCCAGTCCAGTGTCTGTCACCCATCCCATGGTGGTGTGGGGACTTGGGACTTTATTGTGTCTTGAGCCTGTCCCCTGACCCTGCCTCCAGAATCTGCCTAGGAGCACAGGGGAGACTGAGGGCCTGAGTTACCAAGCCAGCCTGTCACTTAGCTGTCCTCCCTCCTGCCCACAGGAGATTGTGAACTTCAACTGCCGGAAGCTGGTGGCTTCCATGCCACTGTTTGCCAACGCAGACCCCAACTTTGTCACAGCCATGCTGACAAAGCTCAAGTTCGAGGTCTTCCAGCCTGGCGATTACATCATCCGAGAGGGGACCATCGGCAAGAAGATGTACTTCATTCAGCACGGGGTGGTGAGCGTGCTCACCAAGGGCAACAAGGAAATGAAGTTGTCAGATGGCTCCTACTTCGGGGGTGAGCAATCCAAGGCGAGGCAGAGACCAGATGGGGCCGGACAGTGGACAGCTCCAGCCCAGGGAGGTCCAGGAGGGTTCAAGGCAGCAGCGGGTGGGCTTTGAGTGGCGGGCAGTTGTACACAGTGCAGCCTGTGAGGCTCACTCTTGTCTTCGCAGAAATCTGCTTGCTCACAAGGGGCCGGCGCACAGCCAGTGTGCGGGCTGACACCTACTGCCGCCTCTACTCACTAAGTGTAGATAATTTCAACGAGGTGCTGGAGGAGTACCCCATGATGCGGCGTGCCTTTGAGACCGTGGCCATTGACCGCCTGGACCGCATCGGTGAGCTACCAGACTGCCTGAGAGGGATCCCAGGAGGTAAAGGCATGGCATACAGACAGGGTGCTGAGGAGTGTCTGGGTGACACAGGGGAAGGTGTCTTCCTGGAGCGAACACAGCAGGCAGAGGCCCTGGGGTGAAAAGGCAAGAAGAGCCAGAGACAGCCTGGTGGAAACAGCTCTGGCTCAATAAAGCAGGCACATTAGGAATGTTCTAGGTTTGTTGGCAACATCTGGGAGGAGACTGGTGACCTGTGTCAGGCATGGAAGGCAGGGAGACGTAGGAGCTCTTGCTGACAGGGCATAGGAACCAGGTGGTTAAGACAGTGGCTCAAATCAGAGGGCACACAGCAAGCGCTCAGATACCCGCACACGACAGGGACTCTCCCGAGCGTGCTGGGTGCACTTGCTGTGTGCAGCAGGCTATTAGCATGCACTTGCAACAGGAGAGGCATGCAGTACTTGGAACTTACACAGGTAATACAGTGGGTGCTGAGAACATGCCTGCCGCTGAACTCATCCTGGCTGCAGAGGCAGGTGGCCAGGCTAGCGCTGACCTCTGCTTTGCCCGCAGGCAAGAAGAACTCCATCTTGCTGCACAAGGTTCAGCACGACCTCAGCTCGGGCGTGTTCAACAACCAGGAGAATGCCATCATCCAGGAGATCGTCAAGTATGACCGTGAGATGGTGCAGCAGGCAGAGCTGGGTCAGCGTGTGGGGCTCTTCCCACCACCACCACCGCCACAGGTCACCTCAGCCATTGCCACGCTGCAGCAGGCCGTGGCCATGAGCTTCTGCCCGCAGGTGGCGCGCCCGCTAGTGGGGCCCCTGGCACTCGGCTCCCCACGCCTCATGCGCCGCGCACCCCCAGGGCCTCCGCCTCCTGCAGCCTCACCAGGGCCGCCTACGGCCAGTCCCCCGGCTGCGCCCTCCAGTCCCCGGGCACCGCGGACCTCGCCCTACGGTGCACCTGGCTCCCCAGCCACCCGCGTGGGGCCCGCACTGCCCGCGCGCCGTCTGAGCCGAGCCTCGCGCCCGCTGTCCGCCTCGCAGCCCTCGCTGCCCCACGGTGCACCCGCGCCCAGCCCCGCGGCCTCTACGCGCCCAGCCAGCAGCTCCACGCCACGCCTGGGACCCGCGCCCACCACCCGGACCGCCGCACCCAGCCCGGACCGCAGGGACTCAGCCTCAACCAGCGCTGCGGGTGGTCTGGACCCGCTGGACTCTGCGCGCTCGCGCCTCTCTTCCAACTTGTGACCCTTGCGTGCCGCCCCGCGGGCTGGGCGGGGCCATCATCCACACCAAAGCCATGCCTCGCGCCGCCCGCCCGTGCTCGCGCAGAAGCCATAGAGGGACTTAGGTAGCTTAGGCGGAGGGCGGCCTTGCGCCCGGCTGCCCCCCCCCATCGCCCTGCGCCCATCCCATTGCCCCTGCCCCAGCGGCGGCCGCGCACGGGAGAGGGAGGGGCGCGATCACCTTGGTGCCTCAGCCCCAATCTGGGACGGGGACGGGGCGGCCCTCGCCAAGGACCTGGCTATGCCCCGCATTTGCGGTGGCTGCCTAGGAAGGATATGGATCAAGTGCAATACTCGGCCCGCCGGCTTCTCGCTGCCCCAGCCCGGCAAGCTCATGCAATAACCAGCCTGGCCCCTGCCCATGCGTCCGAGTGACCTCCCTCAGGCACCCAGGGGCGGGCTTCACGGTCAAGCCGGTGTGGGGGCAAGGCTGAGTCCCCGCCGTCGCCATGAATGTACTGACGAGCCGAGGCAGCAGCGGCCCCCACGCCCCATTAACCCACACCCCATTCCGCGCAATAAACAACAGCATTGGCGCCCAGCGCCGTGTCTCCTTGCTTTGGTGGGTTTGTGCGACGCCAGAAAGCGGCGGCTGGCATAAGCGGACACAGACTTTAATTTATTTACACTATGCGCGTCTAGGGACAGTACGGGGTGGGTCAGCTGAAGAAGTAGGTGGATCTCATCACCTGCCCCAGATCGAAGTTACCTGCGGAGCCAAAAGAGCATGGAGCATTGGCTAGGTCAATTGGACATGCCTCGAAAGGCCAGTGCGCAAGCCCCTCTAAAACCCTTACCTGTCTCTGGCAAGGACCGTAGTGTCTCCTGCAGCTTGGTGACCAGGGCAAGTTCCGATGGCTTCAGGGACCTGGTGGTGCAAACAGGGTTGGGGTAGACATGAGAAGGGGAACAGGCGGCAGGCAGGGACCAGGTCTCAGGAAGAGGGGCCGCTTACCTGGAGGCAGAGCAGAAGCGCTCCTCCAGGAACTTAGCCAGGTCCTCCAGGATTGGCTGGCTATGCAGGCGCACAAACTGCTCCCGACACACCTGAGGGGTGACAGCTCTGAGTCACCCATGGTACAGGCTCCTGGGAGTGAGGGCCCATCTTTTACTTGTGGGGTCCCTGAGAATAGGGGCTGGAAATACCTCGTTCATCACCGGGATGTCAGCAGCATGTGTCCAGAAGCAATCGTGCACAGAGACGAAGGTCAGGCCCTTCCTGGCCAGGGAGATTCCAAGTGAGGCAGCTTCTGCCTGCCTACTGCCCCCAGCCCATACTGGGCCCCCAGTGCTCTAAGCAGTAGATGTTCAGGAAGACACCCCACACACCCTCAAACAGCTCTGGGTCTCAGGGTAGTAAACTGAACCACCACCCTACCCCCCCCAACCCGCCACCTGCCTGTTCGAATCCCAGCTCAGTCCAGTGGCAGGTCCTGTACCAAGGACCTGTTGCTAGGCTACCTGGGCACAAGGCAGGGACTCCACAGCAGACTGCCACCCTGCCCTGCCCTTCACAGGCAATGTCTACCCACTACACTGTCCTGTAGTGTCACCAGAGCCCCAGAAAGACAGCTAAACATCACAGATGGAGTACCCATGCAGCTAGGTGCTCCATGTACCCTAGGTCCACCTGTAGCAAGTGTGTGCCTGCCCCTGGGACGCACCTGTAGCAGTGCAAGGCGGTCAGCATCATGTGGGAGGAGTCCAGGGAGTGGATGAAGTTGGGTGGGAAGCCATTCTTCTGCTTCAGAGTGTTGGGCTTCCTGCGGACCCAGAAGTGCTAGGCCTGGCACCCTCCTGGCCTGTCCCTCCCCTCCTGTCCCCTCCCTGCATCCGGAACTCACTGACTGATGTTCATGGAGCTGGTGAAGGTGATGCTCTGGATACCACCTTTTACCTGCAGGCCAGGGTTGGGGTCGGTGAGTCCGGTCCTGGGCGGGAAGAGGGGAGGGGACGGGAGGGGAGGGGCCTTTCCAAGTACCTGGACCTTGGCCTCGCGGTGATAGGGCTGTATGATGGGGATACCCAGGGGTGTGACCCACTCCACAGGCCAGCCCGCGTGAGAGATGAGGTTGGCGCTCTCAGTCAGCCAGTGCTGAGGGTGTGACAACAGTACACCTGGTCAGATGGGCAAGCCACAGGGTGGAGGCCCGGCCCCGCCCCCCAGGGAGAGTTGGGCGGCGACTCACCTGTATGGCCCTGGTGCTGGAGAACATCTCTTGTAGGCTTTTGAAGACCAAGCGCACGAGGTAGTGTGAAGCTTCCCAGACAAACTCCTGTGGGAGCGGGATGGTGGATGTGAATGGCAGGTGGGTGGGGCTAGCAGGTTGCCTCTCTCCTTGCCCCAGAGCCAGAATCCAAGCTCTAGAGGACTAGCACTGTTCAGAAGAACGAGGCTCAGGGTCCCAGTGCCGAAGGGAGCACTCAGGTGGGGCCCCGGCAGGCTGCACACCTGGGGGAAGTCGCTGAGTTCGCGCAGACGCTTCTCTATCTGCAGGCGCCCGCCATAGCGTGTGACCCCATACACCACAGTCATCACGGTCTGCTTCACCACCTTGCGGGTGATGAAGCCCTTCAGCACCTGGGCCACCCGTAGGCCCTCCTTGGCATCCTGCTGGCGGAACTCCTCCACCTGGATGGGGTCAGGAAGCAAGGAAGCCCTGTGACGTCACCTCCCCACTAGGGATTATATTCAGACATCAGCAAGAAAGGATGGCCCGGCACCCACCTGTGCGGCCACCTCCCTGTACACGTCTTGGGGCAGGTCCGAGGGCGTCAGGTTGACAGAGGCTGCACCTGCGCTATCCCGGCCCAGTGCTGCGTAGTGCTGCAAACCATTGCAGGAGCCATCCTGGCCACAAGGGGTGCCCATTGAGCTGAGCCCAAGTAATACAGGCCTCATCCCGCATCCCGGTGCACTTAGGGAGACTGGGGACCCGCCTCCCTACAAAGCAAAGCCACTGCATCACGAGGCTAGTTCCACAGGGCAATCCCAGTTAAAGATGAGACCCCACTGCAAGTACCAGGTCCTAAGCACCACCTTGGGCCTGGTCCCAGTGGGCAGTCCACTCACGCGCTCACCTGGTGAACTGGCAGGTGGGAGATGTAGGCAGCGGGGTCTGGGGACCTGACTGCTTTTGCTATCTCCATGCAGCAGGCCAGGGTCTGCCAGGGCTCATCAGCTTCCATCCACCATTTCCGGCCCTGTGGAGCATAAGACCCATGGGACTCAGAGTCAGCAAAAGCCGGCCAGGGCAGCTCAGGTGACACCAGGCAAGGGTGTGTGTATGTGTATGTGGGGGGGGATGAGGAGGGCCACTCAGCTGCTACTGGGCATGTTGAGAGGGACACAGTGCACAGCAGGGAAAGAGACAGCTGGAGTCAGGGGTTGAGAGATCTGAGGGAGGTGGTCCAAGCCAGAGTGCACAACAGGCTGGGAGGAAGAGAGAAAGAGGAGGCAGAAATGGGAGCAGCTAGGGAGCAGAGCATGAGATTCCTCACCGTCATGGGGTTGTCTGCAGAATCCAAGATCTCTTCCATAACCTGGTCCGCGAAAGCCAGGCGCATGCTCAGCGAGTCACGCTTCTTGAGGCCAGTCAGGTTGACCAGGTGGATTTTGAGCCAGTCGAGGCCATGCAGCCCCAGCGGCCGGCCTTCGGCAAACTCCAACAGCGCACGTGCCAAATCGCTGCCCAGGTGGTTGAAGTGCGGTGGGCAGGGGTAGGTGCGGCCGCGGAAGTCCATGTTGTGGGGCAGCCAGAAGACACGGTCGCGCAGGTGCTGCGCCAGCGACAGCCGATACAGGGCCTCGCTGCGCAGGCTGTGCATCTCCCGAGCGGCTTTGAGGCAGTGCGCCAGTTCCTTCCGCAGCTCTGCCTTGTGAACAGGCGAGGAGCCGGGAGGCAGGTGCTGCCGAGCGGGCTTCGGTGCCTCTGAGCGTGGAGGAGGAACACCCAGGCGTGCACAGCCCTTGTCCCTAAAGATCTGCAGCACCAAGTCTAGCAGGCGCCCGTTGACACGCCAGGCGCAGTTCCCCAGCTGCGTGAGCGCGTCCAGGGCACCATGAAGTTGGGCTGGAGCACAGCGCTCGAGGAGATGCAGGTGCTGCGTGGTGCCCTCCATTGCACGCATCAGTTTGGTAGAGCTCAGAAGGTAGGCCCCGGCGTGCGGTGACGTCCAGGGCAACGGTGGGCACAGCATGGGCACTTCTGTGGTCTCGAAGGTTAGTGTGGGTTCCGCTGCCGTCTCTAGCAGCTGCATGAAGGCAGGGTGAGGCTTGAGGATGCCCACCTGGGAAGACAGCAGACACAAGAGGCATGCACAAGGGGCTGAGCACAGGCACTTTCTGCCACCACACAGGGAGGAGGGAAAAGCCAGAGCCCTGGGACTAATGCAACAGCCCCACCCCCACCCAGCTCTCCACACACACCCCAGCACAGATAGGGATGAGAGAGCAGCACTGCCCGGAGTTGTCAGAGCCCCACGGAATGGCACAGCCATGTTGCCCTGCGTCCTTAGGCCCCTCACAAGTCCTCATTCAGGCCCTGCGGCAGCCCACTCACCTGACGGTAGCTTCGGAAGGAGTACACATGGTAGAGCACTGGGATGAGGCGGCATGAGCCCTGCGGGGCAGCCAGGCTGCGTGGCATCTGCACAGCCTGCACCAGCAACTCAGCCAGCTGCTTTCCCAACTGCAGCAGCACTGGCAGGGACCAGGGCTGCTGCGGCGGCGTCTCCAGTGGGCCCAGCGACTCCCAGTACTCCCGAGGAAGGGAGGGCGCCTCCACCTGCAGGAAGAGCTGGTCAGGAGAGCCCCAGGGCTGCCCATGTTTCCTAAACAGGGGATGGAGGCTCGGATGGACTGATGTAGTTGGGGAGGGTGCCTGAGGAGTGTGATGGAGTCCATGCTCTGAGCATGTAGCGAATGGGATGAGCAGGAAGTCTGCCCCCTTCACCTGCGTGTTAGAAGCCAGCAGCCGGAGGTACTGTGAGTATCGCTGCCCCAGCTTCTCCACATGGTTGGTGACCTGCTTCTGCTTCACCAAATGCCGATTTAAGACCCGAAGGCCCAGGTCATGAGCCAGGTGGAGGAGGGGCTCGCCCTGCGCTGGCAGAACCCGCAGAACCTGGGTGCAACAAGAGTCGAAGCTGTGGCTGCCGGAACACAACCGCCCGTCCTCGCGCAGGCGCCCCAGACCTGGCTCACCTGCATCAGCATGCTGACAAACTCTCCTTCACTGAGCAGGCACAGGAACGGGTAGAGGGTGGGCTGGCCTTCCTGTGCCTGGCAGGCCATGGTGGCCTTGGTCTGCCGCAGGACGCGCAGCAGCTCCTCTTCCCACTGCCCTTGCAGTGTCTTCAGGGTCTTCCGCTATGGGAGAGCAGCGTCACAATCCTGAGCTAGAGTTCCCCGGCCAAGATCTCCCAAAACCTGGACTGGGGTCACAGCTCCAAGCCCTACTGGCCATGACGGGGTGTGATGGCCTCAGGGTGAAGCCCTTACCGCCTCAATGACCTCCTTGGTCATTTCTGGGGCCTTCTCTACCGACTGGACACTGACGTGGGCACTCAGCTCCACATGGAGCTGCTGGTAGAAAAGGTCCTGCAGGGTCTCCAGGGGCAGGTGCAACTTCGGGTAGGACTTGGGACCATTCTGCTGGGCACAGACAGGCAAGTGAGACAGGGGCACAGGGAGACAGACCTCCCTGCTCAGGCAAGAAGTTCCTCACTGCCTTTGCCAGAGTGTGCCCCACTCAAACAACCTGGAGGACTAGGAACTGAACACACGTGTACTCAACAGCTGGAACACGACGAACACAGGCACCTGACACGTGTACTCAACAGCTGGAACACGACAGACATAGGCACCTGACACGTGTACTCAACATCGGGAACACGGACACAGGCACCTGACACGTGTACTCAGAACAGCCCAGCGTCTATGGACAGATGAACACACAGGATGCCCTACAACACACTAGAATACTACTAAGCTATGAATAGGAACAAGGCTCCAATACACACCAAGTATAGAGGGACCTTGAGGATACTGTCATCAGTGAGCCAGGCACAAAAGGCCACACAGTATGAGGCTCCCTGACAGAAAATGTCCAGGACAGGAGAATCCAGAGAAAGCAGATTTGTGGGTGCTCCTCTGTGAAGGTACCAAACTAGCCTGTGCCTGCAGGTGAGTCCTCCCGACGCACGGAGGAAAGGAAATGAGACTGTCATGGCAGCTTCATGCCTGGGGCTCACCTTGGCATAGATCTCCCTGAGCAGTGTGCACGTGTTGACTGGACTTGGCACCTGTGGCGGTGGGCTGAAGGCAGGCTCCACCTTGACCACTGCCCTCAGCAGCGCGGCCTGCTCCTCTCCTGTCAGGACCAGGTCAGTGAAGAGCTGCTGGGGCTGAAAACCATCTTCCTTCATCTGCTTCAGACACCTGAGGCAACAGGAACGGGGTGGTGTAAGCTGAGCACTCAGGAGGCTAGCCTGCCCCCAGAGGACAGGGCCACTCCAGCACATTCCTGACTCACTTCTGGATCATGTGGACATCCTGGTCCCTGCGTCCCATGCACTGGAGTGCAGCGGCATAGGACCACAGGTCGGGGGAAAGGCCAGCATCCTTCAGCATGATGAACACATATACCATCTCCTTGAAGGAACCCTAGGGGAAAGGGTGGGGCAGTGAGGACCAACGACAGCACCTGGGCCTCCTTCTCTGAGTTCCCTAGAAACCTATTCTCTACATCAGTGATTTGGGAGGGGACCTAGCAATAGGTGGACCACAGGGTGTCCTTCTGAGGAACACTGCATTATTGGAGACTGAACCTAGGGCATCTTGCAGGACAGGTATGTGCTCTACCATTGAGCTCCAGCTCCAGGACCTACCTGTCTGTGTTTTATTGCTGGCTTTTTTTTAAAAAATATTTATTTATTTATTTTTGGTTTTTCGAGACAGGGTTTCTCTGTGGCTTTGGAGCCTGTCCTGGAACTAGCTCTTGTAGACCAGGCTGGCCTCGAACTCACAGAGATCCGCCTGCCTCTGCGTCCCGAGTGCTGGGATTAAAGGCGTGCACCACCACTGCCCGGCTTAAATATTTATTATGTATACAGTGTTCTGTCTCCATGTATGCCTGCAGGCCAGAAGAGGGCAGCAGATCTCATTACAGGTGGTTGTAAACCACCATGTGGTCGCTGGGAATTGAACTCAGGACCTCTGGAAGAGCAGTCAGTGCTCTTAACCTCTGAGCCATCTCTCCAGCCCTTATTGCTGGCTTTTTTAACATTTTTTTAAATGATTTATTTATTCTTGTTTTATGTGCATTGGGTGTTTTGCTTGCATGTACATCTGTGTGAGGGTGTCAGATCCCCTGGAACTGAAGTTACAGACACCTGTGAACTGCCATGTGGGTGCTGGGAATTGAACCTAGGTTCTCTGCAAGAGCAGCCAGTGCTCTTAACCACTGAGCCACCTCTCCAGCCCGATGCTAGCTATTTTTTGTTGCTGTTTGCTTGCTTGTTTGCTGGCCTGGAACTACGCAGATCAGGCTGGCCTCAGTCCAGAGCCTCTGCCTCCATCTGTCTTAGGTTCCTTTTCTCATTTTCATTTTGTTCCATTTTTCTCTTTGAAATAAGCTCTTTCTGAGTGGGAGCGATGGCTCTGCAGTTAAGAGCAGTTGCTCCTCCAGAGGACATGGGCTCAATCCCTAGCACCCACGTGGCAGCTCACACAAACCTGTCTGTAACTCCAGTTGCAGGGCTTCTGACACCCTCACACAGACATGCATGCAGGTCAAACACCGATGTACATAAAATAAAAATAAATCACCCCCACACAGACACACACACAAAAAAATGGGTAGGGGTACTGGTGCATGCCTTTAATCCCAGCACTAGGGAGAGAGAGGCAGGTGGATCTCTGTGAGTTCAAGGCCAGTCTGGTCCATACAGGGAGTTCCAGGACAGTCAGAACTACACAGAAAAACCCTGTCTTGAAAAAAAAAAAAAAAGAAAGAAGAAAGAAAAGGTCTTGCTGTGTTTCTCAGGCTCATTTGAACTCCTAGACCGACTTTCTCCTGCCCTGCCAAGGTGCTGGGGAAGAAACAGAACTCAGAGCACAAGTTTCCACCTCAGGAATTTATGAAAAAGAGCAAGCTCCCGACACTGCAGCACCGAACATCCCCAAGGTTCGGGGCCACTGGGACAGGAGGCTCAGAAGCCCCACACAGAATTACACTTCGGGCCTTCTCAGTTTCTTATTTTCAGTGGGGAAGGAGAACAGGGTTTTTACTTTGCAGACCATGGTGGTGGTGGTGGTGGAGGTGGTGGTGGAGGTGGTACTGGTGGTGGTGGTGGTGGTGGTGGTGGTGGTGGTGGTGGTGGAGGTGGTGGTGGTGGTGGTGGTGGTGCTGGTTTTTAAGGGAAGAGGAACTTGAAGCAGGAAGCAGGCTCACCTTCCGGGCCCAGCCGAGCATCACGGTGTTATACATGTCCAGCGTAAGCAGCTGCTGCCGGTCACACTTGCTGTGGTGAGTGACCAGCACGTGGTGGGCAAGGGGCATGTTGTCAGTGCAGGCGCAGCACTTAAAGAAATCCAGAAACTTCTGCTGGAGGAGCAAGACGTTTGCCTCCACCACCTTGGCCTTCATCCTGGCGGGGGTGCAGGAACTCAGCTTCAGCAGGGCGGCCTGCAGGGCCCAGGTCCACTGCTGCTCCTCCTCCTCTGAGCTCTTGGGTGCCTGCTTCTTGCTCTGCTGCAGGCAGCTGGCCAGCTTCTTGTTCCAGATCCGGGGCTCCGTGTGCAGCACGTAGCTTTGCTTCTGCTGGTCAATAAATCCCTCCTGGCGCTTCTGCTTCATCTGTTTCTCGGCCTCCAACTTCTGGGCCCAGCGGCTGCTGCGGCCCTTCAGGGGCCGGTCCATTGGCACCTTCTTCACCATCACGTCAGATGTGCTCTCAGCCTGCAGCTGCCGCACCCGAGCCTCCAGCACTGCAAAGAGCAGAGAAAGTTTTGGGACCATCTTCTGCACCTCAGGATGCTCTGAGCCTAGCCCCAGGGTCATACCAAACTTTCTCCTGGCGATCATCATGCCTTGCCTCTGCCTGCCAAACCTCTCATCACCTCCTGCTCCCCACAGCCTGCTGCTCTCCCTCCTTCACTCCTCCCAGTCTCGAGGGTTTCTACCTCAGGGCCTGTGCGCATGCTGGAACCGGCCAACATACAGCTGCCTGCTTTTTCTGATTCAGGCACATACTTGATACACCTAGAGCGCAACACAGCAAAGATCCCTAGCTCAGTGCCCCTAGTACGTTGACCAAATGTTCACATCTCTCCAAAAGACAATCAGTGGCACCATACAGGGTCCCTGCCACAGCTTTCAGAGGTGACCAAGCTAGTGTTCCAAAAGGTCAAAGCCTGTCCGGGAACACGGCATACAGGGCAGCCATGGTTAGTGGTGAGTGCAGAAACAGAACAAGCTCATCCCCAGGTCCTCAATACAAGTGTTCCTAGGACTAGCTGACTGTCTGCCATTTCCAGAAGTCCAGTCCCTGGTTCACGGCCCCAGGTCAGCATGAATCGGGGGCCTGGCTCTGATTTGTACAAAAAGAAAAAAAGTTGGGAGTGGAAGGGGTAGATAGGAGAGGATCGAAGTTCTGGGTGAGTTCCTGTCTCAATCCACATGCTCTTGGCCCTCAGTATACTTTACAAGGCAGAGGGTGCACCTATGTGAGGCCTCCTGACAACTGAGAAGGGGTATGGACTGCAGAGGACAAGATGGTGCTAAGACTCTGGGGCAGGAGTATTTGATATGTCAGGAGAGATGTCAGCGGGACTGATCTGAGCTCCATGGCCCAAGAACCAGTGAGTGCTTGTGTTCACGACAGAGAGACCTCATGGGAAAAGACACACGGTACGCACTAAGTCTTTGATACCCTCCCCTGGTCAGATGACAGATCCCATCTTAAGTTTGCCGGGAGCGTTGAGATGGGAATCAACAGTTGCTGATGATGGAACAGGGACATGTGCGTGTCCGACCCCCTACCTCTACCTTGCGGCTACCATGCAGACATGACATTGGATCAGGAGGGAAACCTGGCCTGGCCTGGGACATCCTGTCCACTAGACTTGGTTGCCTAACCCTTAAAATTGGGTTCCAAAGCTGAGTGGTGTTGCTCACCTTTAATCCCAGCACTCGGGAGACAGAGGCAAGAGGATCTCTGTGAGTTCGGGACCAGCCTGGTCTACAGAGCAAGTTCCTGGACAGCCAGAGCTACACAGAGAAACCTTGTCTCGAAAAACAAACAGACAAATTGGATTCCAACTTCACCTTGACTGTACAGAACACAAATTGGAGACTCTACCTTAGCAGAAGACCATTCCAACAAATGGACCGTGGGCATTTGTTCAGGTTTAATTTGGGGCCTCAACTGTCTTCCAAGTCCCAGGTAGAAATCTGGGACCCAGGGAATAAAATAACAGCTCCCAGAACCAGCCCAGCACACAAGAAGATCCAACCGGCCACGTATGGGACATCTGGACCACACCGCCTGCTGGGTAGACTCTGGGCCACATTTGACATGACAGACTGTCTTGGTGTGCTCAGGTACAGTGAGGAGCCATTTCCTCAAGGCCTCCACTGTCAGGAGCCGAGAGTGTGAACCCTGCACAGGGGCACGGGGTATGGAAGGGCTTGGGGTGCCGCTCACCCTCCAGCAGTTCAGCATGGCCCCACTCCTTCTGGGCATCTTGCTCACGGGGACTGGCAGCAGAGCTCCTTCTTGAGCTGCAGAGGCCACTGAGGGTCCCTGAAACACAGAGGGTGAGACTACAGAAACCATCGATGTAGGAGGGTCTCCAGCTGAAGTCCAGCCTAAGCCACAGAAAGAAATGGTATCAAAAGACAACGACAGTCAGGCATGGAGGTACAGGTTTGCGATCTCAACACTCAGGAGACTGAAGAAGTAGGGCATGAATTCGAATCCAACATCCAGCATGAGCCACGTGGAAGAACCATGTCTCAAAAAGTAACCCCACCCCACTCCAAATAAATCAAGACCCAGGAAAATGTAAGCTCAAGGACAGAGCAGGCCAAAGCTACGAGAGTCGAGGTGCAGGATCCAGCAAGGACCCATAACTAAAAGTAGCGATAAAGGTCAAAGTCACAACCCGTAAATCCCCAACGATGGGTTGGAGGGCTACAAAAGCGAGCAAGAGTCAAAAAGCAAAGTATCCTGCGGATCCTTTCAAGAGTGTTCCCAGAGACTCCTCCATAGGTCAAAGGGGAAAGGCTGGAGGTGACCGGACCTCAAGGAGGCGAAAAATCATAACCTTGGGTCCGACACTGCTTTACCTTCCTCCGAGGTAGGGCGGCGGCGCCCAGAGGAGCTCAACGCCCTGCCGAGCCCTGCGGCGCCCCGAGTCCAGCGTAGCGCAGACATGCCGCCCGCTGCCCGCAGTACGCACGCGTGCGCAAAGCCAGCCGGGAGTTGTAGTTCCGTGACTGCCGAAAGCTTCTTAGGCTCGGCCCCTCCTGAGGCACCGAAGTAGAACTACAACTCCCAGGAAGAAGCGCGCCGGTGGCGGCAAGAGAGCACGCGCAGAAATACTCTTCTGATTGGATCTTTTCATAGTTTTTTTTTTTTCATAATCCAAGTTTCCTCTTTGATTTTTTTCTTCCCCCTTTAAAAAAAAAAAACTTTATATTTTTTATTTTGGTTTTTCGAAACAGGGTTTCTCTGTGTAGAGCTGGTTGTCCTGGAACTCACTCTGTAAACCTGGCTGACCTCAAAGTCAGAGATCCGCCTGCCTCTGCCTCCACAGTGCTGGGATTAAAGGCATGCGCCACCACCGTTTATCTTTTTACTTCCTTATTCTTTAATTGTTTGGTTTCTGCTTTGTTTTATCTGTTCTTGTTTCTGTTTTATATATATGTGTATCTACATATTAAAGAATATGTATATTTAGTGTGTGTGTGTATATATATATATATATATATATATATATTTTTTTTTTGACACAGAGTCTCGCTATGTAATCATGACTTCCTGGAATTCGTTATATTTAGAGCAGGCTGTCCTCGAACTCAAAGAGACCTGCCTGTTCTGCCTCCCCAGTGATGGAATTATAGCATGCACAACCATGCACAATCTCCTATTTTTTCTTTGTTTCTGTGTATGTGTGTGTATGCAAATGAAATCCACAGCCTTAAAGATGAAAAAGAAGCGTAAATAGTACCACATCCCTGTTCACTCATTGGTTCATTCATTCACTCAGAGTCCCACGGAGCTCTGACTGGCTTCCAATTTATAGGCAGGGGCTGACCTTGAACTCCTGACCCTTCTGTCTCCACTTCCCCAGACCTGGGGTGCTGGAGCTAGATACCAGTGGTGTAGGAGGTTCTTCTGTTTGTTTGTTGCTTTCATTGGCTGAATAAAGAGACTGCCTTGGCCTTTTGATAGGGCAGCCCTTAGGTGGGTGGAGGAGACAGAACAAAATTCTGGAAAGAAGGACAGACAGGCAGCTGCTATGGTTCTCCTGCCCAAGACTGACGCTGGTTAAAAGCTTTCCCGGTAAGCCACGACCTCGTGGTGAACACAAATTAATAAAAATGGGTTAGATCAAGAGTAAGAGTTGGCCGGGCGGTGGTGGTACATGCCTTTAATATCAGCACTCGGGAGGCAGAGGCAGGAGGATCTCTGTGAGTTCGGCCTGGTCTACAGAGCTAGTTCCAGGACAGGTTCTAAAGCTACAGAGAAACCCTGTCTTGGAAAAAAAAAGAAAAAGAATTGGCCAAAAAGAGGCTAAATGTAATGGGTCAGGCAGTGTTTAAATGAATACAATTTCTGTGTAATTATTTGGGGGGGGTTAAGCTAGCCGGGCACCAGGAACGCGGCACACGCCTCTTACTATATACCAGGCCTGATTTATCTGGTGTTGGTGATGCTTTGTGCACACCAGGCAAGCACTCTACCCTCTGAGCCACAGCTAACCCCAATTCCCTGGACCCACCCTGTATATTTTTTCTCAAGAACCACAGGTTTGCTTCAAACTTCCTATGTAATCAAAGATGACCTTGAATATCTGATCCTCCAGCCTCTAGGATTTAGTGTTGGGATGACTGGTATGCACCATCACGCCCCAGTTTAGAGACAGAATCTTGCTAAATTTTTCAGGCTGGTCTGGAAGTAATTCTAAAGCACAATACCCTCCTGAGATGACAGGAGGCCTGGACTGCCAAGAATGACTTATTTCCCCCTCCTCACTGCCGAGACTCTACTACCGTTCAGAACTCATCAGGGAGAGTAAACATAGTGTGGTGGTTTTAATCCCAGCCCTCTGGAGGTGGAGGCAGGAGTATTAAAATTCAAAGCAATAGCCTAGGGCACATAAAACTCTGTCTCAATGAGACAGACAGACAGACACACACACACACTAAGAGAGAGGGAAAGGAAGAGAAAGAGGGGGGGTAGTTGTACCCGCCTTTAATCCTAGCACTTGGGGGACAGAGGCAGGCAGATCTCTTGAGTTTGAGTCAACCTAGACTACAGAGCAAGTTCCAGGGCAGCCAGGGCTATACAGAGAAATCTTGTCTTGAAAAGCCAAAAGAGGGGCTGGAGAGAGATGGCTCAGTGGTTAAGAGCATTGCCTGCTCTTCCAAAGGTCCTGAGTTCAATTCCCAGCAACCACATGGTGGCTCACAAACATCTGTAATGAGATCTGGTGCCCTCTTCTGGCCTGCAGGTGTACATGCAGGCAGAATACTGTACACATAACAAAATAATAAAGTAAAAAAAAAAAAAAAAAAGCACCGACTGCTCTTGGTCCTGAGTTCAATTCTCACAACCATCTATAATGAAATCTGGTGCCCTCTTCTGATGTGCAGGCAGACATGCAGGGAGAACACTGTATACATGATAAATAAACAAACACAAAAGTGAAAAGTCTCTTTGGTGCTGGAGAGATGGATCAGTGGTTAGAACACTGGCTGCTCTTCCAGGGGACTCACCTTCATTTCCCAGCAGCCACATGGCAGCTCACAACTGACCGTAACTCCAGTTTCAGGGAACCTGACATCTTCACACAGAGATAAATACAGGTAAAAACCAATGCACATAAAAAATAAATAAATAAATTCAGAGAAAGGGAGAGGAACAGAGATTGATTCTTCTTCGCAGCCTTTACGCCTCAGTTGTGAAGGTTCAGAGACATCCATCAAGGGGCCCAAATGTGCAGAGATGGATCTCAGATAGATATGTGAGAAAGCCCAGGTCTCATATTTCCCCTTATCCTAGCCTCAGTTTACCTCCACAGACAGGAACAGAGCAAGAGGAGTGAGCTAAACCAGCACTTGGAAAGCAGAAGAGGCAAATCCCTGAGTTCAAGGGCATCCACGGTGGTTACACAGAGAAACCCTGTCTCAAAGGAAAAACAAATAAATAAATAAAGATGAGAGAGCTAGACACAGAAGTGACATAATTCCAGTTTCTCCATCCATTGGGTTGTAGCCACCAGGTAATCCACTTAGGTGTAGGCATGCAGTCAGATCTAGAAGCATGCCCACTTAAGGCTCAGAGAGGATCATCCTGAGCTAGGACCAGATTTCATGTGACAAGAGGGATGAGAGGAAGGAATGCCAGCCAATGAGAAGGCCCTAAGACATGAGCAGAGTGTCTGAGCCACTGGAGAGGCTTCCAGGGTAGGGACTCAACAGATTCCCTCTGCTTAAACTGAAGTTGCCACCTGCCCTCAAGTTGAGAACGAAACCCATGGCCCGTCCTCTACTACATGTTCCATGGTACCCAAGCATGCCTGGCCTTGCTAATACCACAAGCTAACAATAATTTTAGCACTGAGTATTGCCCTCCCGGTTGTAGCTCAGCTCATTCCCCAGAGTACCCAGAGCATGGTGACCTCAACCCTGACTTCTTCCTGGGGTCACCTTCCTGGTCCCCAGGGATGAAGCAGCAGGACCTGTAACCCCAAGATGCCCACAGCTACTCACATCTTTGTGGGCTGGAAGACTCAGGGACTCAGATTCTTCCCCTGTCCCTTATTATTCAGGTTCCTCTCTGATTTGCTGAAGCACCAGACTTTCCACATCAGAGTTTTCACAGTTGTTCTTAGTCAACAGATTCTATAGAAGGATGCTGAGCCACACCCAAGTTCCTCAGTGGGGATTCTAGGCGGGGCTCCACCCTGACCACGCCCCCAGCCCTCAGTGGGGATTCTAGGCGGGGCTCCATCCTGACCACGCCCTCAGCACCTCACTGGGGGATTCTGGGCAAGGGCTCCACCCTGACCACGCCCCTCAATGAGGGATTCTGGTCAAGGGCTCTGAGTCACAGCCTTAGTCCCCACCCCACTCCTACCCCATGTTCACCTCATTTCCCCCAACTGTGATTTATGGCCAGTGATATAGGTTGTCCTGTCTCTTCCCACGATAGCCAATCGTCAACATGTTAATGGAGAGGAGAGTTACTGTTCTGAACTCGAGGTAAGGTTTTCTTATGAAACCTAAGAATTTTGAAGTATGGCCTGATCTCAGATATTCAGGAAGATAGAGAGTTTGAGGATAGCCTCGCAGCTTACTGAGATCTTATGTTAATAAAGAAACTAAAAACAGGTTTGGGACTGTAGCTCATAGCTAGAACCTCTGCCTAGAATTCCCCAGTGAGGGGGCGTGGTCAGGGGTGAAGGTCTGAGGGACAGAGCTTAGCATGTGGGAAAGACCTGGGTTCAATCCCTAATACCCTCCAAGAAAAGATTCCTCCTAGTTTTCTGCCAAGAGTATCGGCTCCAGCCTGTTATCCCAGTACTCCGCAAGCTGAGTTCAATCAAGACTGACCTTCTGGCCCCATGGCAGAAGTGAGGAAGTGATTCCAGGAGATTATCTTTCTTCTGGCCTCTGTGTTCAAGCTGTGGCACGTGTACCATCCCCTCTTAGACAGATAAAAAGTAATCCAACATTGAAAAAAACAAGACAGAGCTGGGCGATGGTGGCACAGCCTTTAATCCCAGCACTCACAAGGCGGAGGCGGCGCGTCTGTGAGCTCCAGGACAGAGACACTCTGTTTTGGGAAAAGAAAAAGAAAAGAAAGAAGGAGCGACTGTGAGGGGTGCGCTTCGCCATGCCAGCACTCAGGAGGCTGAAGGAGAAGCATTTTGAATTAAAAGCCAGACTGAGACAACAAACAAAACTAATTAAATACAGTTACTACATGACCCAGAGATTCCCCCTCCTAAGTATGTGACCAAAAGAAATAAAGACCCACATCCACGCCACAACTTAAAATACTCACAGTGCCTGGAATGCAGGTGACACACAGTATGGGCCATCACTGTCTTGGAATGTTACTCAGCCATGAACAGGAGTGAGGTTCCCACACATCACACAGCCTGGAAGGACCTTCAGGAAATGCATGGTATTCAGTGAGAGAACCAGACCCAAAAGGCCATACAGTGTGGTTCTCCATGACAGGAAATGGCTAGAACAGGAGAACCCAGAGGCAGGAAATAGACTTGCGAGTACTGGAAGCCAGTAAAGTCAGGTGACTCTCATGGGGATGGCAGAACAATCCAGAGTTTGACGGCGAGAGCTGCCCAACACTCACGCACTAATAACTCAGTTTACACTTTAAATAAGTGATTTATGTGGTATGCAAATTACATCTCAATGAGCTATTCTTAAATTAAACCAAGTCAGACACCTCCCAGGCGTGCGTCTCAGTCTCTCACACAGGGAATCTAAAAATGTCCAGGAGTGTGTCTAGGGGCTGCGAGGTGTTCATCCCAGAAGGGGAGCTTAGAATTTCAGTCATGGAACAAAAGTCACACATGGCATTTGGTGCTGTGTGCTCCATTGCTTGCCCAGCATTGTGTCTAGACTTTCTCAGTGTACCTCCCAGACAGACACCTCCTCGCCAACCTGCCTCACAGAGAAAGCACACAGGTGTGGGTGGTCAGGAAGGGGTCACAGGGCCTTGTGCACTATGTGTGCAATGAGAGCCTCTGATGAGCCCAGGCATGGGACCTGCTGGTCCACCTTATCCTGGGCACCACCCCACAGCGGGACCTGCCCAGATCCAGGAAGAGATGGGATCTGCTGAGCCACCAGGAAGGAATTCTGGCATCCTGAAGGACTGGTTGTCTTTCCAGAAGACTCCCCAAAAGGCAAACTTGTCAGTGAACCTCACCCTGGTGCTATTTAAAGGTGCTGCCTGGGGCCAGGAGGAGGGAACTGGCATTGAGGTTCAAGGTTCCCCAACACTGGTGACTCTAGGCTGCATCTGAAGGTCATTGCACCCACCCTCAGAGACACTGGCTACTGGGCAGAGGTGTGGGTGACCATGGATGCCATGGGTGTCTCCTGGGAATGGGTGTGGCTGCAATGAGGAGCAGGTGTGAGGGTGGACACACCGCCCTAATTCTGCTACCCAGACGCTGTCTTCTTGTTTTCAATGCCCCTGAGCTGGTGGTGACATACCTGTCTGTCCCTCCTGCTCACACAGAGGTTCCCGCATCTGTCACGCTGCCCTCCATTCATCCCATCCCTTCCCTGCCCATTCATCCACGGCACAGCCCCTCCGGATGGGAGGTCTCGCAATCTCAAAGATAAAGGAGGCCACATTGTCCTGTGCATGCTCAGCCCAGTTGGCCAGATTGACACCTTCTGAAATCTTCTGATTTACTTTGTTGTCACATGTCCATATACAGTCTCTCTCTCTCTCTCCTAGCACGGTCTTTTGTCTGTTTCTTTGTGATTCCTTCCTCCTGTCTCTGGTTTCTGTTTCTCTCCATATCCAGTCTGTCTTCAATTTCTGTTCCTCTGCGAGCTTGTTCTTGTGTCTCCCTCTCCACTCCCGCATCTGCACCCCGGACCTGCAGGACACACACTCCAGTGTGTATATGTGTGTGATGCCCAGGTCGGTGTCCCCGCCCCCCCGCGCCCATTGGACAACCGCGGACCTAGCCCCGCCCCTGACCGTGCAGCTGGGCCACCGCGCGCGGGCGGGCACAGGTCGGGATGCGCCGCCGCCTCTGGCTGGGCCTGGCCTGGCTGCTGCTGGCTCGGGCACCGGGTGCCCCAGGCGGGTACCCGCATCTGGAGGGCGACGTGCGCTGGCGACGCCTCTTCTCCTCCACCCACTTCTTCCTGCGAGTGGACCCCGGTGGCCGGGTGGAGGGGACGCGCTGGCAGCATGGCCAGGACAGTGAGTGCTGGGGCGGCAGGGCGAGATGGGCACACCTCCTGTGGGCTCCCGGGCGAGGCAGAGGCCAGCGCCTGGGCTACGTACAGGGTCAAACTGAGACTGCCCATAGGAGCTGTTCATAAGACAGGAATCCCGTTCCTGGGATTGCGACCTGCCTGAATTGGGGTTCGCTCTGTTCCCAGACACCCCTATTTGGCAAATGAGGTAAGATGGATTCCCAGACCTCAAGGTCATGGAATGGAGCCGGGTCAGGATGGAACCCTGCCTTGCATACAAAAGGCCTTCGATAAGTGTTTGTGGCATGTATGTAGGAAGAGGAAAGGCCACGGGTGAGGAGGAAGCTGGCCGTGATGGGGAGGCCACAGCTAGCTCCCCTGGTGCTAAAGTCTGCCAGGAGTTCCTGGGAGGTTTTGAGCTCAGCCCTGGGCAGGTGACAGGGCACTGCCCATCCCAGTGGCTTTCATCTGGGTTCCAAAGCCCTCATTAGGCCACACAGGATGAGGGCTATGACAGGGGACTGGCTGGGCAGGTCCATCCCTGGCAGCATAGTCAGGTGGGGTGGCCCCAGGCTGGGGAAGAGGCCCAGCTGAGTGACCTGGGCCCTTTAGTACTTCTGAGATTTAGATCCGCCAGGCGGTGGTGGCACACACCTTTAATCCCAGCACTCGGGAGGCAGAGGCAGGCGGATCACTACAAAGCCACAGAGAAACCCTGTCTCCAAAAAAAAAAAAAAACCAAAAAAAAAAAAAACCCCAAAAAAGAGAGATTTAGATCCTATCTACAGGATAGGGGTGGTAAGTGATGGGCTTGTGAGTTACTATGTGGTACTGGCCAAGAGGATACAATGCTAACCAAGATGGCCAATTGTGATGGGTCTTCCCTGGGGTGGAGCAAATACACTCATTCCCTAAGGGACAGGGACAGAGTGATGTGGCTGATGTCCCCAGCATGGGCCCCCAAGCTTCTGGAGAGGTCCTAGAGGCTGTGGTGGGTTCACCTCCCTGAACAGGTTCCTGGAGGAAAGCTGCAGCTCAGACAGGTGGGGCTGCCAGGCCATTCACAGGATTGAATAGACAGAGAAGTCCAAAGCTGGTTCTTTCAATTCTGGCCCTCAGTTTCTCTTCCGGAAGTGGGTACAGTTGGCACCCTGACCCAGGGCAGACAGCCGGTGTCCAAGCATGAAAAGATGGCCCAGCTCCTGAGGTCTCAGCTCCTGGTGGTTGTGGACAGAGTCCTTCATCCAGCCAAGTTCCATGTTTGTTGTGGGATTGGAGACCGTGATGATGGGACTTGGGAAGCCCAATGTGGCTACTGCCTGACTGTTCCACCCCGTCTCAGGTATTGTTGAGATTCGCTCTGTCCACGTGGGCACTGTGGTGATCAAGGCTGTGTACTCGGGCTTCTATGTGGCCATGAATCGCAGAGGCCGCCTCTACGGGTCGGTGAGTGATGGGCAGTACCCAACGGGTGGTGATGGTTGGTGGGGCAGCCGGCCAGCCTCACATACCCGCACTGCAGCGGGTCTACTCTGTGGACTGTAGGTTTCAAGAACGCATTGAGGAGAACGGATACAACACATACGCCTCACGACGCTGGCGGCACCACGGCCGCCCTATGTTCCTGGCACTGGACGGCCAGGGCATTCCCCGGCAAGGTGGACAGACACGGCGGCACCAACTGTCCACACACTTCCTGCCAGTGCTGGTCTCATCTTGAAGGTCTTGCTGGTTAAGGAAGCATGCACAGCAGAGAAGACTGGAAGATCTGGAGTTGGGCAGCAAGGGCCCAGGCCAGAGATCCTGGACCTACACAATGCCTTTCCTTATGTCACAAGCTGGGTGTCTGCTGGCTGCCAGGCATGGAGATATGGCAGGGTCCCTATAGGGCAGACCAACTCTCAGGGGTCCACAAAACTGGCAGTTTCCTCACATCCAGTCTGGAGGTGAGGACACTGCTGAGCTCAGGCTGACATGTGCTCTGGGCATAGCATGGAGACTTGGAGGCGGGGACACACCAGGGGGCTAAGGGCCAGGAAGGGTGGACATGCTGTAGAGGGCATGGCCCAGGTTGGTGGTAACAGCAAGGCACACCTATCATCCCATGTGGTCAGAGTAGGGGACCGGAGCTAAGAGCATTTCTTGCTCTTCCAGGGGGACTAAGTTTAGTTCTCCCACACGAGGTTGCTCACAATCCCCTGTATGCCCCACTCCAGAGGATCCGACTCTTTTCTAACCTCCGCAGGTACCTGCACTCATGTGCACATACCCTGCTTCCCATAGACCTAAGATCACACACACACATTCTTTTTTTTTTTTTTTTTTGAGAGAGTCTCTACATATCCCTGGCTGTCCTGGAACTTGCTCTGCAGACCAGACTGGCCTCGAATTCACAGAGATCCATCAGCTCTGCAGCAATTACAGGCATGCGCCACCATGCAAGGCTGACATGGAGCCTCTGGACACTAGAAGGGTTCACTGCCTGTGTTCCCTCAAGTCCCTGGGAGAGACTGAAGACACCAGTGTCAGCTTCTGTCCCAGAACCATCAACAATAAATGTCTTAAGCCTTAGTGAGCATGTTTGCTCGTCAGAGGCAGGACGCATGCACCATGCTAACAGGGATGGCCAAGGGTACAGTGCCAGCATCTCCAGAGAATGGCAGTCTGCATGGTACCCATGGCTGGGATCCTTTCTGCTACCAGGCCATCAGAGTGGGATGTGGCTGGCAGCTTTGTCATTTAAGCACCAACCTGAGGAAGCCAAGATTTGTGCCCCAGACGACAGAGTAGAAGGCAACCAAAGAAAGATCAGTTGGCTGACACCACCGCAGTGCCAGGGCTGGAGTAACTCATGCTCCTCTGGGTTCTTCAGGTCCTAAACTTGAGCGCGGGGTGGGCAGTTCATACCATTGCTGAAATCAGTGACTGCTCTGGGCTCTTCATGGAATCTCAGGAGCAGAGCTGGAGATCTGCTCACCCACAGCAATGCTGGCATGGCATTAGGTGAGCTTATAGATGCTGCAAGGCCAGGAAAGCGGTGTGTAGACAAGACTGAGGCTCCCTGGTCAGAGGCCCTACCACATGGCCACCCACACGCAGGGCTTCCAACAGACGGCTTCCCCTCCAAGCAGCCCTGAAGGCAGAAGTTCAAAATGCCTTCTGCTGAACACTGCCAACTGGATACCTTCTGGCCTTTGCCAGAAGCACAAACCCACCCTGTGAGCTGCCACACCGGGCAGCCATGGATACCCTGGCTGAAGGAAGACGCCAAGCCATGGGCTCTGCTTTTTGAGTAGGTGTATTTTAAATAGCTTTCCAGATAACACACATTTCCCTTAAAAAAAAAAAAAAAAAAAAAAAAAGTCTGCTGGAGCAGTTTGTTCCTGGGTCTGCTGGTCACCCTTGTGGTCCCGAGGTCGGTGCTGGCTGGGTCCTGGGCCCGGCCTCCCAGGGCATATGGTGGGCTGGCCAAAGAGCCTGGCGCCAGTTCTGCCGAGTCTCCACAGATCATGCATGGCCGCACGTGGCTCAAATGTCCATTTATTTCAAAGCAGTAATAATTTAAAATCATAAAAACCCTTCTGCCGTTGAACATTTGGAGGGCGAGGTTAAAGACGGACTGAAGGCGCCTGCTGGGGACATGGGGCCCACGTGCGTGCCTCCAAACAGGAGCAGCCATGGCCAAGTCCACGCCTGTCGCAGCCTGGGGCCCGCCAGGTGCTGCTGGCCACCACGGGGCAGCACCTCTAGTCCATGGTATGGCGGTGCTAGGGCACCTGGGGCGGGTGGGATGACCGAGCCCCGGGGGTGGGTGGCCAGGTGGGACTCAGGAGTTGCTTGTAGCGTTTTCGTTGCTGGGCGAGCTGGACGAGGACGAGGACGAGGATGATGAGAAGCCCACCCCAGTTAGGCCTGGGGGATTGGTGGCCGTGTTCTGTCCAGTGAGGCTCTTGCGGCAGACTGGGCAGCTGTCGTGCTTGAGAGGACAGAGGAGGAAGTAGTTAGAGAAGGAGGAGCAGGGCCTGGGGTCAGGGCCAAGGTTAACATCATGTTCATGACCAGTCTGGCTCACAATCAGAGTCATGATTAGGGTTAAAATTAGAGTCTGTGTTAGGGACAAAGTCAGGGCCCAGGGCTGGGGTGAGGGTCCAGGCAAGGTGGCAGATAGGCACAGCAACAAAGTCAGGGTCAGCACTGAAGCCAACGCTTACGCATACTCTGACCCGGGAACTGTTTCTGGATCTGGGTCAGGGCAGAGTAAAGCCAGGCTAGCATGAGGTCAGCCTTAGGGTCACAGTGGGAGACAGGCACAGTAAAGGCAGACTCCGAAGGAAGTGCAAGCGAGTAAGCTGTGGCTAGGGTTAGGGCTGCACTCAGGATGGGCACAGGGCTGACTGGTAGGCAAGCAGACTAGGGTGCAGGTGGGAGCTGTGTCTGCTTCTGTGGGCCGCCTCAGAGTGTAGGGCAGTCACCTGCTCTAGCCAGGGCACAATGCAGCTGTCATGGAACAGGTGGTTACAGGGCAACTGCCGCACAATCTCACCCAGCGCGTAGTCGTCTTTGCACACGGGGCACTCCAGCCCTGAGCCTGCAGAGGAAGCAGGTCAGTGAGAGGCATTCTGTGGCAGGGGAGGTACCCAGGGACTCTGGCCCACCATCCTGTGAGCATACCCACGTGTTCCTCTGTGACAGGGACCGTGGGGAGGGCCTGAATCTTCTCCTTGTCTGCGGGTGGGGGGCCCGTGTTCTCAAACTGATTGAGGAGCTGGAAGACAAGAAGGAGCAGTGACCTGAGGGGGGCATGGTTCCTAACAGGGCGGTGGGGATTGAGGAGTCTCCACCTGCCCAGCTCTGCAAGGCTGCAAACCAGCAGGACACACCAGGCCCATTAAACCTCAGAGCTGTCTGAGGTGTACAACTTTAGTACAGGCCACTGTCCTTCCTAGGACAGCAGACATCCTTCAAGAGGAGGGGAGGAAGGGACCGTCACTGAGCTGACACCAGAGGGCAGGATGCAGGGGCCTCTGGCACTACAGAGCCTGCACCCATCTGTCTCACCAGGCTGGCCGGCCGACTTCCCGGCCCCCCACATTCTGAGTGTGGCCGGTTGTACCTGTGTGATGATGGTGTCCAGGCCGTTGGCCCCCCAGGCGTAGTCCATTGGGTTCGAGTGCAGGACGCCCCTGGGGGGGAGAGGCCGGGTCAGGGGGCGCAGGGTGTGAGGGGCCAGGCACCCGTCCCCTACTCACCAGGGACCAAGGCCAAGGCTGGGTACAGCGGCCGGGGAGATGATACCATTCACAAGTTGCTGGATGATCCTGTGGAAGAGATAGTGTCACGGGGGCCTACCACGGCCAGCACTACCACCTCACAAGACAGAGCAGCTAGTCTTGAACTGCGTGATCTTTCTGTCTCCACCACCCAAGTACTGGGGTGACAGGTAAGCACCCTCTTATCCAATGGGAGGGAGCCAATGGTGCAAACTGTTTTACAGGGACTCCTGATGGCCAGCAGCCATGGGGCATGGCCCCAAGGACCTGGACCCCAGCCTACTCCTCTTCCACAGGGGACTGGGGTGACCCAGACTCCTTGGGTCCTGTCTAAGGAGAGAGGTGGCCAGATGACTTCCATGAGTAGCCAGGCGAGGCCCTTACGGAAGCCTGGAGACTCAGGTCAGTGGAGTGTGCTTGCCTCCCATGTTTCTAGGCCCCACTGTGGTCTTGGGGCCCTCACCAGCTACCCCGTCCACTCACCCTTCCAGCGTGGGGACACCTTCATGCCGGCCAGTGGCCCGCCGGGCAGTAAGGCGAGCACGGGGCTGCCGGGCTCCGTACCGATGCCGAGACTGGTGCTCTCTCTCCCGTCGGCTCTCAGGGTCCCTGCCATCATCGGCCTGTGCCCCAGGAGGAAACGTGGGAATCTCAAAGCTATCGTCGAAGATGCCGAAAGCAAACTGGCTGTACCCCTGCGGCAGCGTGAACAGGTGCTGATCCACACTCTGTGGGGAAGATGCAGTGAGACCGCCACATACCGCGACAGCGAAGGGAGAAGGTATAGGAGACAACCGTCAGGGCTAGGAAGAGCGCCATCAAGTATGGGGCAGGAGAGGACCTGGGGACTAGGAACCCTGACTCACCTCAAATGGCTGCCGGTTCTGGTCGGTGGGGGCTGTGGAGGGGGCTGTGGAGGGGGCAGAGCCGTTTTCCGCGTCCCTGGGGAGAGAACCTGTCAACTGCAGCTCGAGTCCCTCCTAGGCCCTCAGGTCAGAGAATGCCAAAGTTATGGTAGCCCCCAGCCCTCATCACTACCTGGTCTCTTCTGGAAGCTCCTCAATGAAGCCAGACTCGCACCTTGGGCAGATGTACTCCTGTGGGGAAGGCAGGGGTCAGCATGGCTATCCACCCCAAGCCACATATGGCAGTTATCTAGCCTGCGCCCGAGGACATAGGGCTACAAGGACAGCTGCCTCCTCCTACAGCCTTAGCAACTCTAGCACCCTGCTAGGTCTCCCCAAGTCTGGATTCCTCCAGTGACCTCCCAATCCTGGTGAATACCAGACACAGTATACACTCCACAATGACAGGACCTACAGTTCCTTCTTCAGACAACACAATGGTAGACATGGACAGCTAGGGACTCATGTAGGCACAGCAAAAGGAAAGGCCTGAAAATCAGGTAATGCCTTCCTGAGACCAACAGCAAGCTGCATTTGTGCTTCTGGTGCCAGAACCCATGGACCCAGAGGCTGAGTCACCTCTGGGGACAGCACCACACACGGGAAGTCCCAACAAGTGCAGAGCGTGAGTGCTAAGGCAGCGGTGCAGGCAGGCAGCCAAGGCCACGGGCCTGGCACTGACAGAATGGTCCCTAGAGAAGCAAGGCCAGGGCCTGCCACTGCGCTCCACACGGCGCGTCCCACTCCAGCCTAAAGCAGCTTGCAAGCTGTTGGACAAGAGTAGAGCGGGCAGGGAGGGTGGTCCACTTGGCAATATGAGGCCTGCTTGCCACCCTGTAGACACACCTCCACAGATGAATGCACTGCCATGAACATGTCAAGGGGCAACGCCAGCACGACTCAGTTGGCCTGAGACAGTCAGCAGACCCAGGGCAGCTTCATCAGAGCTAGGTGGTCACAGGGCCAAAGTCTGACCACCACCCCCTCTCCTGACACAGAACAGCATCAGGTCTGGTGCCCTCTGCCTCGACTGCCAGGCCCAGCCCCCCCTCACTGGCTGCAGAGGAGGGACACAGTTAGGGTAGGCTTGTATCCACTGCCAAATGTCTGTCTCTCAGGTAGGTACCTGCTCACCCCTCACAACAGATGGTGCCAAGGGTGACCCAGCAGAAGTCATTCTGCCTTGCCTTGTTCTGTTACTCAGCTCTTGGGAGCAGCTATCTTGATGGTCCCAATGACTACCTGCCCAGAGAGACCTGAGGCTATAGGATGTCCACAGAACATGGAGTGCCCTATAGTCAGGTGACTCCTGTAACACATTCTCAAGGAGCACTCTGAGTGCCACAGGGAAGGCAGGGGACAGATTCCAAGCATCTCTGGCTAGTGTCACTGGCCTGCAGACTGGTCTTCAGAACTGATAGGGCATGAGGCATGGGGAGCCACAGGCCCAGTTCCCTGCCCATGGCTCCTAGCACAGAAGCATCATCCTTGGGCACATGTGTGTCCCACATCCCCAGAAGATGCGGCCAGCCACTACCTGTCTCACAAGCCCATGCAGCACCTTACCCAGCGCATGGTCATGCCCTCTCCCACCACCCCCACCGTGCCTGGGGCTCTGTCTGTAGGAGTGGTTCTGCCCAGAACCCAGGCCAAGTTCCACAGCATGCTAGGTATTGTGTTCACACAGGTAGCAGGCACTGGTCCCCTCGTCTACTTCCTTTGACCCATGAGGCTGTGAGCAGGTAAGATGAGGAGCCAGGCTGCAGGTGTCTGCACACGGAAAGCCCGTGTCTGCACCTGTACGTCACATGGCTCCTACCAACACACCCTGAAGAGGATCAAGTCTGGGCACGCACTGCCCACTGCCTCTGGCTCTAGCCAGCTCACCTGCTTCCTACCGATACATTCCCAACCAAGCAAGCCATCCGTCCAGCGCCTGAAGCTCTGCCACTGCCTGGCAGTCACAGCCCCATGGGCACCGACAGACAAACTGTCCACCAGCGCAGCAGTTCTCAGCCTGTGGATTGGGGTAACCCCTGAGAGCTGAGCGGCCCTTTCTCAGGGTACATCAGACACTGAGTGTCAGATATTTGCATTACAATTCCTAACAGTAGCAAACAGTTATAAGGTAGCAATGAAAATAATGTTACGGTTGGGGTTACTACACACGAGGAACTGTATTAAAGGGTCACAGTATCAGGAAGACTGAGAACCATCGTAGTAAAGGGTCACAGTGTCAGGAAGACTGAGAACCATCGTAGTAAAGGGTCACAGTATCAGGAAGACTGAGAACCATC